>CM074718.1:527648994-527651494 GCA_037306005.1 Rhinophrynus dorsalis
TGGAAATGTACATTCTGAGCCTCAGTTGGAGGTATATATCTGGGAGAACCAACTGGTTTGAAATTGTTTTAGTTAGGCGGGCTAAAGTGCGACCACATTTATTACCTAAGAGAGATCCTCCAGTATTTGGACTGGAGGAAGGACTCGAGCACAGCCCGTAGGGTTCAGACTTTGTCCACAGTCAGTGCCGGAAAGTGAACGTTTTATACTGTTGTTCATTCTGCCTATTCTGGTCTACAAGAGTGTCAAGCTTAGCATGCCCCGGCTTTAATAAAGAGACCCCCAGTTAACACATGCGTGGCCTTCCCAAACATTGGCTTCTATATTAAGATAGACCTTTGGTTCCTTTTTCCTATGGTCTCTCCTTCTGCCTTGGTCAAAAGCTTCATGACAGCCCTAGCAAGCCTACATCCATGCTCAAGGCATCTCTCTGACTCCATACCTTGACGACCTCATTAGTCAAGGCTCCTTAAGAGGACCTCTAAGCTTGTCATGTTTAGGACTGCCCTGCATACTAGTCCACATGGGTGGATACTGATTCTGCAGAAGTCCTCTCCCATTCCTTCCTAGGCTGTGAAGATGAGGTTTGACACCGGCCAGGGGAAGTCTTCCTCCAGATGAGGAGATTCTGCTTGTGTCTCGGCACATGATTCGGGTCCTGGAGTGGTCCATGGCTAACGGTCAACTGAGGTTGACTGCAAGTTGTTTCTTGCTCTCAGCTCTACATGTGGGACCTACAGCAGTATGTGCTTAGGAAATGGTCAGTGAATCCAGATAATCTCTCTCACACTCTCTCTCTCTCACAGTCTCTCTCTCTCACAGTCTCTCTCTCTCACAACTCTCTCTCTCTCACACTCTCTCTCTCTCACACTCTCTCTCTCTCTCTCACACTCTCTCTCACACTCTCTCTCTCTCTCACACTCTCTCTCTCTCACACTCTCTCTCTCACACTCTCTCTCTCTCTCTCACACACTCTGTCTCTCTCACACACTCTGTCTCTCTCACACTCTCTCTCACACTCTCTCTCTCTCACACTCTCTCTTTCTCTCACACTCTCTCTTTCTCTCACACTCTCTTTCTCTCACACTCTCTCTTCTCTCACACTCTCTCTTTCTCTCACACTCTTTCTCACACACACTCTTTCTCACACTCTCTCTCACTGTCTCTCTGACACTTTCTCTCTCTTCTCTCTCTTACTCTTTCTCTCTCTCACACTCTCTCTCTCACACACTCTCTCTCACACACTACTCGCTCTCTCACACTCGCGCCCTCGCGCTCTCAATCACACTCGCGCTCTCTCTCACACTCGCGCTCTCACTCACACTCGCGCTCTCTCTCAACACTCGCGCTCTCCCTCACAACTCGCGCTCTCTCTCTCTCTCACACTCGCGCTCTCTCTCTCTCACACTCGCGCTCTCTCTCACACTCTCTCTCTCTCTCACACTCTCTCTCTCTCACACTCTCTCTTTCTCTCACACTCTCTCTTTCTCTCACACTCTCTCTTTCTCTCACACTCTCTTTCTCTCACACTCTCTCTTTCTCTCACACTCTTTCTCACACACACTCTTTCTCACACTCTCTCTCACTGTCTCTCTGACACTTTCTCTCTCTCTCTCTCTCTCTTACTCTTTCTCTCTCTCACACTCTCTCTCTCTCACACACTCTCTCACACACTACTCGCGCTCTCTCACACTCGCGCTCGCGGCTCTCTCACACTCGCGCTCTCTCACACTCGCGCTCTCTCTCACACTCGCCGCTCTCTCTCACACTCGCGCTCTCTCTCAACTCAGCGCTCTCTCTCACACCTGCGCTCTCTCCTCACACTCGCCGCTCTCCCTCACACTCGCGCTCCTCTCTCTCTCACACTCGCGCTCTCTCTCTCTCTCAACTCGCGCTCTCTCTCTCTCTCACACTCGCGGCTCTCTCTCTCTCACACTCGCGCTCTCTCTCTCACACTCGCGCTCTCTCTCTCACACTCGCGCTCCTCTCTCACACTCGCAGCTCTCATCTCTCCTCTCTCTCACACTCGCGCTCTCTCTCTCTCAACACTCGCGCGCTCTCTCTCTCACACTCGCGCGCTCTCTCTCTCACACTCGCGCGCTCTCTCTCTCACACTCGCGCGCTCTCATCTCTCACACTCGCGCGCGCTCTCTCTCGACACTCGCGCGCTCTCTCTCTCACAAAGACTCGTAGCGCGCGCTCCTCTCTCTCTCACACTCGCGCTCTCTCTCTCACACTCGCGCTCTCTCTCTCACACTCGCGCTCTCTCTCTCTCTCACACTCGCGCTCTCTCTCTCTCTCACACTCGCGCTCTTCTCTCTCTCACACTCGCGCGCTCTCTCTCTCTCACACTCGCGCTGCGCTCTCTCTCACACTCTGCGCGCTCTCTCTCTCACACTCAGCTACTAGCAGCGCGCTCTCTCTCTCACACTCGCGCGCGCTCTCATCTCTCTCACACTCGCGCGCGCTCTCTCTCACACTCGCGCGCGCGCTCTCTCTC
>CM074718.1:527661494-527751494 GCA_037306005.1 Rhinophrynus dorsalis
GATATAATAAAATACTATGAAGCAAGCAATTTGTTTCTTGTACGAAAATGGCAAGAAGTTTCATCACAACAGGAACCTTGGTATATGATTGAAAGAGATATTTTAGGGATAAGGATTTGTCGCATTTACTATGGATTTATCATAGAGTTTATAAAGATTTACTGAAGACAATAGATATCCAACAAATTACAGTCCTTAAAAATAGTTGGGCTAGATTTACAAAAAATTAATACATTAAGAGAGAAAATTCCGGTGTACTGCTCAGCTGCTATTCTGGAGAGGAATGTGGAGAATCTAAAAAATTGTTTAATGAATGCTTCCTTTAGAATAATGGATGTAATGGAAGGTAATAAGATTAAAACATTTTCGCAGTTACAGAGAGAATTTCATCTCCCATCTAAGGAGATTTGCACATACCTTAGAGTAAAAGATTTTCACTGTCGTCCAATACAGGTCACTGGTACCATGGGATGTGTAGTCCCCTTTAATAGGCAGGAACAATTATGCAAATAATTTGCAAGGGGCGGAGCCTCCCCTCTTACTTAAGCCACCTTCTGGCCAGAGCCACCCATATTGATTTGTTCCTGGTGTGCTTGCACACCAGGCAGAGAACAGCTATGCTTCTTAGAGTTTTATTATTTTTTTATTCAAATATGGAATACCACCATTAGGAGGGTGACCATGGCTGTGAATTGCCCTCTTCAAAGTGGCTGGTGCAGCTTCCAGGGATTTCTGTGGACCTATACCTGAAGAGGGGACAGCTTGTGTTAAGCAGCTCCCCTGTTGGGGAAATTACCTCTGGTTCTTTCCCTCCCTATCATGGTCACCTGAAGACAGAAGTCTGCGAGAAAGGTGAGTCACCCATTGAGTGCTGAAGGTCCACTTGTCCCCACAGTGTCCCTTTGATGGGCTTGTATTTGGGAGTTTTAATACACTCCAGCACTCATAGGGTGTTTTTATTGCATTATCACTATTTATGCAATTTCTGTGTTATTCTCTGAGTTTTGGAGCATTGGGTATTCATTTATTTATGTTTCTCATGTATTTCATGCTTGTTTGGGCACTTTTTAATGTTTTACTAAACTTTATTGAAAATGGTGTTCCGCGCCTTTAAGCGCGGCTTTTTCCCGCTCAGCAGCAGAGCTCCATTACTCTCTATGGGAATTCACAGTTTGGGACATATCTCTGAAACCGCTTGTCACAGCAACTTCAGAGTGGGCTCATTTTAATGCTAGGCTCCTGCTCTATCATCCGGTTGGTGTTTTATTAATGTAGGGGGTTCAGGGGGGCTTCGGGCACTGTTTGGGGTACTTGCATAGGGAAAACTACATTTCCCATGAGCGCTTAGCTCGCGCTCGTTTCTGATTGGCTGTCATGACGGCCGCCATTTTGTGGTACTTTTCCAAGGCGAGTACACTACGCAGGGACCGAGCCTTCTCTCTCCTCACCAGATTAACCCTTCGCTGGCCAGATAAGTCCGTTTTTAGACCTTTTCTGGGGTGAAACTTTAATCTTTAACACTTTTCTGGGTGATAGTGTTTTTTGTGGGGTATATTGACGCTGTGAGCATGTCTACTTCACTGGAGCTAGGGGCTAGACCCAAGACTAAGGAGGCTGGGGGGTCTTCTACCCCCATGGCGTTTTGCTCCTCTTGCCACATTGGGCTGGATTGCGATAATGTGGGGGATCTATGCCCTAATTGTACTGATAAAGATAGCAACCCTGGGCTTCCCAGCCACGCTATTGAGCCATCTTGGGTGAGGGAGTTTAAAGCTGCCACTAGGGATCTCAGATCCACGCTTCAACTCTTTCCCTCTCAGGTACAGGGGGCTCTCCAGGTCTGGCAGACCCCCTCTACTATCAGGACCTCCCTGCCTAAGCCACAGGGAGCTCCTGATATCACTGATTCTTCTGAAGAAGAACTTTTACAGGATTCTGATGCTGAGGAACGTACTGTTATTGAATCTAACAGGTCCATTGGGGACCCCTATGAGTGTGACCCTGAAGTTTCGGCTGAGGGTCTGATCAGAGCGGTTCTGAATACGCTCAACCTTCCTCTGACTCAGGAATCCACTTATGATCCTACTGATGTTTTTCAGAAAAAGCCATCTAAACCTGTTGTTTGTTTTCCAACTAACCCTACTCTTGCCCGTCTGGTTTCTGAGGCATGGAAGAATCCTGATAGATCTTCCTCTGTCTCCAAAAAGTTTGCCAAACTTTACCCTTTTCCCGAAGCGGAGCTGGCAAAATGGGTTCATCCTCCCAAGGTGGATGCTCCTGTGTCTAGACTATCCAAATCTACTGCTTTGGCTGTCTCAGATGCCTCTGCCTTGCAGGACTGGACGGATAAGAAATTAGAGCTCTCTCTTAAATCTATTTTTGCCTCTATTGGCACTGCCATGCGCCCCACCTTTGCTGTGGCATGGGTTAATAGGGCTATTGCAGCCTGGACTGAACGACTGACTGAAGCGGTTCGCCAGGATGCGCCTGTATCTGAACAGTTGCAGCTTCTTGCTAATATCACTGAAGCTCAGAACTATGTTGCTGATGCTGCTTTTGATGCTGTGCGCATGATGGCGAGGGCCTCCACTTCTTCTGTGGTGGCTAGACGCGCTCTTTGGCTGAAAATTTGGTCTGCTGATACAGCCTCTAAGAAAGCCTTGCTTTCCTTGCCCTTTCAGGGGAATTTGCTCTTTGGCTCTGAGCTCAAAGAAATGATCAGTGAGGCTACTGGCGGTAAAAGTACTCTTCTACCCTCAGTCTTTAAGAAAAAGTTTCCAGCCAAACGCAATCGGTCCTTTCGTTCCTTTCAGACTGAGACACGCTCCTCGGCCCAAACGGGTCCTCCCACTACGCGCTCCTCCTCCAAGCCCAAACAGTCCTGGAGGCCCAAAGTTGCCTCCAAGGCCAAGACCTCCAAGACTGCTTCGGCATGACTCGCCGAACCCGGGTCCGCATCCGGCTGTAGGCGGTCGTCTCCGCATCTTTCGCCGGTCTTGGGAGGAGTCAGTGGCGGACCCATGGGTTCTTCAGGTGGTGTCAGAGGGATACAGGATCCCTTTCTCTTCCCTTCCTCCTTTTCGGTTCCATTTTACTCGTCCTTCTCAGGAACCCTCAAAAAGGCGTCTGTTCGACGACGCTATTCAGGATCTCTTGGACAAAGAGGTCCTGGAGGCGGTTCCGCAGGGGGACACAGGTTCAGGATTTTATTCCAACCTGTTTGTGGTAGCCAAAAAGGACGGAGGAGCCCGTCCCATCTTGGATCTCAAAGATCTCAATGCCTATGTAGTGACTTCCCACTTCCGCCAGGAGTCCCTGCGCTCTGTGATTGCAGCAATGTCTCCAGGGGAGTTTCTTGCCTCCCTGGACCTTCAGGATGCTTATCTTCACATCCCTATTCATCCAGAGAGCAGGAAGTATCTCAGGATTGCCTGCCACAGGGGACACTTTCTATTTACAGCGCTCCCCTTTGGACTGACTACAGCTCCTCAAGTCTGCCAGCGGGTGCTGGGCTCCTTGATAGCGGTGCTCCATCAGGATGGGATCAGAGTGACACCCTACATGGACGATCTCCTACTGAAGGCCTCCTCAGCGGAGCTTCTCCACCAGCAGTTGCAGAGGTGCATGCACACCCTGAACCGTCACGGATGGATCCTGAATCTGGACAAGTCGGACTTGATCCCTTCTCAGAGGCTTCTGTTCCTGGGTCTCCTGTTCGACACTCGCCAATGCATGGTGTTTCTTCCAGAGGACGTGGCTCACCAGATAGCCGTCAGAGTGGCTGGGATTCTGGACATGGACGAAATTCCAGTTCCGAAGTTGTCGTCCTTAGTGGGGAAGTTCATTTCCACGATCGAAGCAGTACCATTTGCCATGGCCCACTCCAGGGATCTTCAGAGATTTGTGATCCAGACGTGCAGGAATCATCCAGATCATCAACATCTGTCTGTTTCTCTTCCTCCTCATGTCGAGTCGAGTCTGCACTGGTGGTTAGATCTCTCTCATCTCTTGAAAGGGAAATCCTTTCTAGTTCCTCATTGGACCACAGTCACAACGGATGCCAGCCTTCGGGGCTGGGGTGCAGTCTGGGGTCGCTTCAGTGCTCAGGGGAAATGGGGTCTGGAGGAATCCATGCTCTCCATCAATGTTCTGGAACTTCGAGCTGTCCGGCTGGCCCTGAGGCACTGGGAGTCTCAATTGACCGGTCTTCCAGTCAGAGTAGAGTCCGACAACGCCACGGCGGTGGCTTACATCAACAGACAAGGCGGCACAAGAAGCGGTTCCGCCTGGTGGGAAGTCAAGGATATTTTGTCTTGGGCAGAAGATCACGTGCCTGTCATCTCTGCAGTTCATATTCCAGGCGTGGACAACGTCATGGCAGACTTCCTCAGTCGTCACACCGTCGACAGCGGAGAATGGGCTCTTCACCCAGAGGTGTTTCACATGCTCACTCAACGGTGGGGGATGCCAGTGGTGGATCTGATGGCTACCAGACACAACAGGAAGGTTCCGGTGTTTTGCTCCCGTCTGAGGGACTCCCTTGCTCTAGCGGTGGATGCCTTGTCGATCCCTTGGGACTTCTCCCTGGCTTACATCTTCCCCCCTCTTCCTCTGTTGATCAGAGTTATTCAGAAGTTGAAGAGAGAACGTTGTCCTGTCATCCTGATTGCTCCAAACTGGCCTCGCCAGTCCTGGTTTCCGGAATTGATGGCCATGTCAGTGAAGGATCCAATCCCACTTCCAGCCCGTCCGGACCTGCTTCTTCAGGGGTATCTGTGGAAAGAGGATGTTCACTCTCTCCGTTTGATGGCATGGCGGTTGAATCCTCGATTCTAGCTAAGAAAGGCTTTTCTCCTTCTGTGGTGTCGACGATGCTCAGTGCTCGTAAGCCTGTGTCTTCCAAGATCTATCATCGCATTTGGTCAACTTTCGTGACATGGTGGTCTGTCAAGCAGTTGTCTCTTGACTTCCATCTTCCCACTGTCCTGGCCTTCTTGCAGGACGGTGTGGACAAGGGGCTCAGTCTGAGTTCCCTCAAAGTTCAGACCTCTGCCTTGTCTGTGTTTTTCCAGGAACGGATTGCCATCCTTCCTGATGTGAAAGTCTTCTTCCAAGGTGTGACTCATGTTCGACCTGCCTTCAAGAGTCCTGCCCCCCAGTGGGATCTCAATTTGGTGCTGGGAGTTCTTCAGCGACCACCGTTTGAATCCTTGGCTTCCATTCCATTACGTCTTGTGACTTGGAAGATGGCCTTCCTTTTGGCTATTGTGTCAGTACGCCGGGTGGCAGAGTTACAGGCATTGTCTTGTAAACCTCCTTACCTGGTGTTCCACAAGGATAAGGCTGTGCTTCGCACTACCAAGGAATTCTTACCCAAGGTTGTGTCTGAGTTTCACATCAATCAGGAGATTGTGGTTCCCTCTTTCTGCCCTAATCCTTCATCTGACAAGGAAAGAGATCTCCATTTGTTGGATGTGGTGCGTTGCCTCAAGTTTTATGTTCACCGCACCGAATCTATCAGGAAGTCTGACGCTCTATTCGTCATTCCTGAGGGGCCTAGGGCAGGAAGACCGGCTTCCAAAGTTACCATTGCCTCTTGGATTAAGGCTACCATCCGTGAAGCCTATAAGTTGAGGAATAAGCATGTTCCCTTCAGGGTGACTGCCCATTCCACTAGATCTATTGGGGCCTCCTGGGCCTACAAGAATCAAGCTTCTGCTGATCAACTGTGCAGAGCGGCCACTTGGTCCTCTGTGCACACTTTTTCTAAGCACTACCGAGTTGATGTACTGGCATCGGCTGATGCCAGCTTTGGAAGGAAGGTCCTGGAGGCAGTCTTGCCTGTGTAGGTCTTCCGCTCTGTGATCCTTAGTGCTTCCTTACTGTTGAGCCCGGTTGGCTCGTGTTCCGTGTGCTGTGTTAAGTTCAGGGATTGTTCCCTTGATTGGTGTCCGTTGACACTTACAGTTTGGGCTATGTTATCAACTGGTTAACAGTTCTAGTGACTTGGGCCTTGCGCCTGGTCCTTGCCTTACTTCCCGCCTCTGGATCAGCTCAATGTTTGTACATCCCATGGTACCAGTGACCTGTATTGGACGACAGTGAAAATAGGATTTTAGTCTTACCTGTTAAATCCTTTTCACTTAGTCCATACAGGTCACTGGTCTCCCACCCTGTCAAGGGACCAGTCTTGGCTCTCCTGTGGCATTCAGTGGGAGACCGTTCGGGCATGCTCACAGGAGTCTTTCTTTTTGCTTACCTGGGGTCAGTTTAGGGTCTCAAATCAATATGGGTGGCTCTGGCCAGAAGGTGGCTTAAGTAAGAGGGGAGGCTCCGCCCCTTGCAAATTATTTGCATAATTGTTCCTGCCTATTAAAGGGGACTACACATCCCATGGTACCAGTGACCTGTATGGACTAAGTGAAAAGGATTTAACAGGTAAGACTAAAATCCTATTATTTAAAGGGGAACTTTCACCTCCTCATTATCCTTATTGTATCCCTTCCTTTGTGTCCCCTCTGTACATTGCGGTCTTTCTTTTTGCCTACAAATCTGTTTAAATGAAGAAAAAAGATACTTGAATTTTGTACCTGATGACGTTAGCAGCCGCACAGCCGCGCACCGTACGGTGCAGAAGACACTCCCACAGCCTCAGCTCCTTTCACTTGCCCCAGCATCCTCCGATGACGGAGGCGTTCTGTTAGTAAGCTGGAGAGAGATCTCATTGGCTAGATATCGATCTCTGCCAATGAGATCTCTCTCCAGCTTACTAACAGAACGCCTCCGTCATCGGAGGATGCTGGGGCAAGTGAAAGGAGCTGAGGCTGTGGGAGTGTCTTCTGCACCATACGGTGCGCGGCTGTGCGGCTGCTAACATCATAAGGTACACAATTCAAGTATCTTTTTTCTTCATTTAAACAGATTTGTAGGCAAAAAGAAAGACCGCAATGTACAGAGGGGACACAAAGGAAGGGATACAATAAGGATAATGAGGAGGTGAAAGTTCCCCTTTAAAACCTCATTTATTGGATGAGAAGAACTTATTTGATAACAATCTTAAATCTAAAGTAACTGGTATATGTTCTAGTGTGGTTAATTATATATATAATAAAAATAAATCGAAAGCCTGGATTAATTGGGAAAAAGACACTGGAGGTGAAATTCATATAAAGCAGTGGTATAAACCTATGGAAAAGGCTAAGAGGTCAACACACTATTTACATATTATAGAATTACATTACAAAATAATCCATCAGTGGCATTTGGTTCTGAAGATTATGAATAAGATTAACCACAATATATCTAATTTATGTTGGAGATGTAAATTACAGGAGGGTTCCTCAAAACATATATGGTGGGATTGTCCTGTAATAAAGCTGATGTGGGGTAGAGTGTTTCAGGAGCTCTCTAAGATTATGGGAGAAGAAATTTGAGAAACATATGAACTTGTTTAATTTTGAAATTAATATTTTTCCCTTCTATAAAAGATACCTAATAATTCAGACATTGCTAGCAACTAAAATAGTTATATCAAGAGGATGGTTCCAACAAGAAGCTCCATCTTGGTCACAAATATACAGTCAGGTTTGGATATCCATGTAGAATTAAGAAGGGAGTAGCTTTTCAAGTAGGAGAGGTGTACCTTATGGATACAGATTTACCAATTAATTTGAGTTTAAATAGACACTGGACTCTTAAACTAAACTAAAACTAATGGTAAAATAGTTTTAAAAAATATTTGGCGAGTCTCCTTCCTTCAGGGGTGTGATTTTAGTATTTTTTGGGATAAAATATAATGCCTGAAATACTGTCAGCCAGTGTTGAATGTTTTATGTTTATTCGTAATTAAGAAATAAGACATGTTTATGGATTGTAAATTTCGTACCATTTGTCATTTTGAAAACAATAAAAAGTATAAAATTGCATCTTTGATTAATACTTCTATACGCCAGGCGTATATCCTGGCCTCGGCTGAAGCCAGCTTTGGCTGGTCCTGCAGGTAGTTCTGCTGGTCTATTGTCCTACACACTTTTTTTCTGTCAGCTGTTGCTCAGTAGTTTGAGACCCGTTGGCCCTTGTTATTGTGTGCTGTGTAAGTTCAGTGTCGTTGACACTTGTTGCTTGGGTTATTCAGATAGTGGATAGTCCTGTGTAATTATTTGATAGACTAACCACGCAATTTAAGCTGCCTGGTAGTCTCTGTGAAGTAGATGCCCCTCTCATGAATTCTGGGAGTTTGTAGGTGGTGGTGGTGGTGATGGGGGGTTGAGGAGGAGGAGAGAGTCTCCACTCCAAAATCTGTTGATGTGTGTCCTGTCCTCCAGGAGGAGGGGCTCAACCCCATGGTACCTGTGTTCACATGGACTAAAGATGAAAGGATTTAACCTGCAATCTTTTTAGTGTTCCTACTTGTCAACTCCTTTTCTCTGTAGTCCATATGGAACACTCAGAGAAAGGGACCTTTTGTGGTATTGCTTTCCTGGGCAGAGGAATGTTCTTACTTTCAGGAGATTTTCTTCTGTTCTTCCCCTCTTGCTTTCCTTTTTTGTGTGGCTTCAGTCACATGAATTCTTAGTTAATGGACGAGGCAGCAGGGCTGAGCTGCAGGATTCTTTGCTCCAAAAACCCAGTCTTTTGTGATGTTCCCTGTCCTATAGGAGGAGGGACTCAACCCCATGGTACCTGTGTTAAATGAACTAAAGCAAAAATTATTTAAAGGGCTAGTAATGGGTCATTAAAGTGAAAGGTTTGATCCTTTCTTATAGTTTGTAGTAACACTCTCCACAGTTGGCAATGCTCATATCCCTCTATTTTTACATAATTATAAAGTTTACACCTCCCACCTCTTTTTAAGCAGTCTACCCTCAGATCTGGAATCTGGTCAGTGGACTGGACGTATCGCAAACAGAAACAATCTTATCCTTCTATTAGTATAAGGAAAACCATGCCCACTTGATGAAGGGCATGTTTTTCCTTATACTGACAGATGATTGTCCTTTGTTGCAGTCCTAAGCTGGCTCTTGGATCTGCAGTGAAGAAGAGATGTATGGAAAAGGGGTGGGAAGGTCAAACGTTCTAATATAATTATGTGAAAAGTAGAGCGATATGAACATTTCCAACAGTGGAGACTGTTACTATAAACTATGAGGAAGGATCGAACCCTTTCTTATAATGACGCATTATTATTGCTTTAACAGGTAAGAACACTAAAATCCTAATTTATAATCACTATATGTTTAAGCTATATATATATATATATATATATATATAATATATATATAGACCTCATCAGACCACTATTTATTTATTATGGTGGTATCGCCTCCTGACACCCATGTTCAATATGGGCATTGTTTATTCAACAAGTTAGGTGTGTGACTTAAATTGCAACTGTCATGTTGTACCAGATTTGCCCCTATGGGAGCAGGCTTTGTGGAAAAACCTGGGTATGCACTGTGCAGCCTAAAAATAGCTTCTATCAGCCATTTGATTGGGTGGTGGTGTCCACAAAATTGACTCGCTCAACCGGAATGCAATCTGGAAGTCTGTCTCCCAGCCACAAATTCCTGAGTTTCATTTGCAGTCACTATAGACCTGATGGTGTCTTAATGTTAAGCCTAATTCACTTCAGTATGGGTGTATTTGGGGTCGCTTTCCAGACTCATTTTGTTCTACCCAGGATCGCACACTGCAGCTTGGCTTCATCATCTGCATTTCTGCTTCCAGTGTAATAGACCTGCTGATGGGACACTGTGATAATAGTTATTCTTTAAGCTACAGACTTTCTTGTATAGTTTAGAACACCTGTCAATCAAGGGCACGAGTTCTTTGACACCTATCACTCTAATTTTTCACCAGCCTAGCCATAGCAGTTGTTTTGTGGCTTTAACACTGAGTGCTGGAGAGGTAATCAACGCTTTGCTCTGCAATGCCTAACCCACCCAGCACTCAAAGGGTTAAACCTCTTGGTTTTTACATAGATAGTAGACTAACCGTTATCCTTTATTTACAGCTGAATAAATTCTCCCGTTCTCAGTCCATTTTTGAGTATCTTTTCTTTAAGTGTATGGGCAATTTCATATTTTAATTTCTACTGTTTTAATCCAGATATATAATGGTTTGAATATTTAGTAAAACTGTAATGGAAATTAATTCAGAATGTGCTGACTTTATGGACTCTTAAATAACAAATTTTTTTTTTTTAAACTTCTAGATTTCGTTTGACGGCATCTATGCAAACATGAGAATGGTCCATATTCTCACTTCAGTTGTGGTACGTTCTTTTATTCTTTGCTTTAAATTTTGTATTTTTCAATTGTTACCCCTTCAATACCAGTGTGGTGTCTAATGCATTTCTTCACTATGTGATGCAGACCTCTCTGACCAAATATGTAAGGAGTGTGCGTTCACTACTGACGTGATTCAGTGTTCTGATGTCCGTCCGTTTAGCCGATAGCTAAAGATAGCTGTATGTATTTATGAGATGTATTTATGCATCATGATAGATGTGTTCTAAAGCAACCTTTTTTTTCCTTTGGAAGCCTTTAATCTCAAAACTATGTAGAACTTTAAAATTCAAGCCTTTTAGTAGCTTGGATGCTAGTTGGTCACGGACACTTCATTGCAATGTGTTGGAGATCTGTCTCTCAACCATAGGTTTTACATAGTATTGGTGTAATTTTGTATTTGTAAGCTGTCTAATAGAGGTAACTTAATCTCTTAATGACATGATGTGCCGGACCGGACGTTAAGGACCGGTGACGATCCTGTCCCGCCATGGAATTCTGAGAAAGCAGCAATGTTGAAGTTGCCCTGTAACATTTGGTATTTTAATTACATTGCCCATAGGATTATTGCCCATAGGCAAAGTTGTGGTTGCTACAGTTTGGGTTACATTCAGCATTTGTAGTCCTAAATAGGTGATTGATGTGAAGTGGAAAAAAAACGTAAACTCTAATTGTGTCTTACATTTTATTTTTTTTTTCCCCCAGGGTTCAAAGTGTGAGGTTTTTGTAAAAAATGGAAACATATATGAAGGAGTTTTTAAAACTTACAGTCCTAAGGTAAGAGCCATCTCCTCCCAAGAAACTGTTTGCACTCCTTTGCTTATGGCTGGGCAACTTGAAGCCCTCCCAGTGTTCATGATTGCAATTCATATTGTAACCACATGATGGGAAATGTAGTCTAGAACAGCTGGAGTTTTCCTCATTTTACCTACCCACAGGTTTTTTGCAACTTGTGTCAGGAAATGGCACAGAAAAAGTAAAATAAAATAAACTTTTATTTGGGTACAGTTTCCTAAGTGTTATCTGGGCTATTATGGAGGTATAAATGTTTATATTATGCTTTTTAACCACTATAACATATGCCATTATAATATTAAACTATTCGGAAGACTAGATTTGTGTGAGTCTAATCTTCCACAATAAACTTATTGCTGTGTTAAGGTTCATATTGGTGTGAGAAAATATAATTGATGGGTAGGTGTGAGTGGCAATGCAGTGGTTACATGTCTTTAAAATATACAGTACTCCCATACAGCATCTGTAAATATGCCTTGTATATTACAAGTTCATAAATGTTTTTCTTAAACCAACACCAACTTCCTACATTTAGGACCTCTCAAATTAAAGCTTTTCTTTAGAAATACTGCCTGACGTTTAAATGTTTACACTAACAATTAATTTTAAGAACTTAGTGTTCCATTAGAAAGTTTTTGAGCCTGCAACATATAATGCGCATTTCAGATTCTAAACTTGCTTTTGTTAATGCCTGGTGTCATCAGTCTGGTGAGCTTTGTTTGCACAAGGTTGTAATGAGTGACATTCTTAGATATCTAATGTGTTACAGTTAATGTCCACCCTCTTCTAATTAGAAACATGATTCAATTATCTTTCACAGTTTACAGACAATACTGTCATGTCTGGGGCACCGAACAAACTTGTGCTATTGCAGAGACAGTCAACCATCTCAAGAGCTACTAACAGTTTACATTCGGTATATCTCTTCTCAGCCACAGAATTACTTCTTGTGCTTAAAGTAAAACCTTCACTTTTCATAGCTTGCGTGCCAAGGGTGGCTACTCTCCACCCTTTATAAGATCAGTGAGTCTTGCATGAATGAAAATCATCAGCAACGTTTCACGTACCAAATAAGGAGATTTGTGTACTTGCTTATAAATCCTTTTTTTTTCCTCTGTCATCCAGTGTATCTTACAGGGAACTCTGGAAAGGTGACAGTCCCTTTAAGTAGACAGGAACAATTCTGGGAACGAATGCAGGGTGGAGCCTTCCTCTTCTCCTTAGCTGGTGGCTAGCTAGTCCTCTCCCAGTTAGATTTGTTCCTTGTACAGAGAGGCACAGAGAACACTTCTGCTTTGTTTTTAGATTCTTTTATTATTTTCTTGTTCGATATGGGGTGTAGAAATCCCTCATTAGGCGGATTGTCATTACTGACTTCCCAATGGTGGATCGCTCAATTAATAGGTGCTGTTGTGGGCATTCCAGCCCTGGGGGAAAACCTTGTGTGCTATGTCTTCTATGAGTTTTTACTTTCCTGTCTGCTTAGAGTACTTGGAGCATTTTGGGTTTTCTGTGGTATATTAACCCCTTCCTTGCCATGTTAGGTGCCACACATTTCTCTTGGGGTTCAGTGTTTTCTACTGTTTTTCAGATGTTCCTTTTCGTTTATTTGAATTGCTTTAATGCATAGCTGCAATGCTCCATTGATCTCTATGGGACGGTTTCATTTTGGATAATATCTCTGCAACCGCTCCACGAGTTAAAAGATGGCTCATTCTTCTTGTCTGTCCTTGCACATCCTCAGTGGCTTGGGGGGATGCAGGCGCTGTTTTTGGGGTATTCTGAGAGGAAACTATGTTCTGATTGGCTCTGTTCAGTCGGTATTTTCTTTCTTTCCTCTCACGAGTGTCCTACGAAGGGCTTGGATCCTTCCACTCTCCTCCTCAGGTTAACCCTTCCCTGGCCAGATAACCTGAAATTGTCACTCTTTCTGGGAGAATTATTAATCTGGAACACAGTATTGGGTTATTCCTAACATTTATAGACCCTTTTGCATCCTGTCAGGATGTTGGGACCAGGGATTAACCCCTAGAGTGCCAGGTGGGTACATTGTACAAGTTCGCATAGCTGTACCCGCTGTGCCAAGCTCGTACAATGTACCCACTAAATGCGGCCACTGCATAAGCCGGTATAACCGACATGTAGTGGCCGCATTTAAAAAAAAAAAAAAAAATAAAAAATTGCCTGGCATCTGTGGGGGGACATGAGGATCACTCCTTTTGTCCCCCCTGTTGTTGATCTCCCAGCCGATCTCCCCTCTCTCCTACCCAAACTTCCGGGTAGGAGTGGGCGGAACTGGGGGAAGCCTCCCAACGTCATGGTGACATGATCACCGATGACGTTAGGGAAGTTTCCTCGGTCCCGTTCACTCCTACCGGCGGTAGGAGAGAAGGCAGAGGAGCTTATTGCTCTCCTGCGTTGCCATGTTGTTCTCCCAGCACAATTGCGCTGGGAGATCAATAACTGGGGGGGACATTAGGAGGGGTCCTGATGTCCCCCCACGAGGTCTGAGATTAAAAATAAATAAATAAATCAATTAAAAATTAACCCTGCGACTGCTGCAGAGGTCCCCAGCACATTGCTTTGCAATGCGCTGGAGACCACTGTGGCACTCACAGGGTCAATACTTTGGGGCCATATTTTTTTTTACTAAGACCCCATTGGGGGACATCAGAAGGGGTCCTAATGTCCCCCAATTAGGTCTATAATATAAAAAAATTGGAACTTTTTTTTTAGCCCTGTGTGTTCATTGCAGCCCCCCTCCAGTGTCACACACAGGGCCATTTTTCACTGACCTGTCATCAGAGTTTGTGGGGGGACATCAGGAAAGGTCCTGATGTGCCCCCACAATATCTGATAATAATAATTAAAAAAAATAATAATAACTCTGTGAGTGCCATAGGGGTCCGCAGAACATTGCTTTGCGATGTGCTGGAGACCCATGTGGCACCAACAGGGTAAATTCTTTTGGGCCATATTATATATTATTTTTTTTTTTTTTTTTTTTATCAAGACCTCATTGGGGGGACATCAGGAAGGGTCCTGAAGCCCCCCAATGAGGTCTATAAAAAAATGACCAAAAAAAAAAAAAATTAACCCAGTGTGTGCCACAGGGGAGGGGGGGTCATTGCTGACCCCCCCTTCCTGTGGCACACACAGGGCTATTTTCACTAACTTGTAATCAGAGTTTGTTGGGGGGACATCAGGAAAGGTCCTGATGTCCCCGCACAATCTCTTATTATAATAATAATAATAATTAAAAAAAAAAAAAATTGCTTTGCAATGTGCTGGGGACCCCTGTGGCACTCACAGGGTAAATTCTTTTGGGCCATTTTTTGGGGGGACATGAGGAAGGGTCCTGAAGTCCCCCAATGAGGTCTATAAAAAAAAAAAAAAAAAAAAAATGTTAGAAAAATTAGAGGTAGGTGTAGTTTTGTACTTGTAGCGCCCCCTAAGGTAGGTGAACTCACACAAATGAGGTGTCATTTTTTTCTCCTAAGAGCACTAGCTAATGAATACAGTTGGAAATTCAGTGGTTTTCTGGAGGCATTTGTGCCCACCAGGCTTGGGGTAAGAAGGCAATTCACCCCTTATTAGATGCGGCAGGTTGTCTTCTTTCCAAAATGGTATGGTTTGTGTACCCTTTCTTCACTTCTCTAGTTGTTATAACCATTTTTGCATAGACAAGTAATTTTTGAGAAAATGTTACAAAAATTAGAAGTTGTAGTAGGTGTTGTTTTGCACTTCTAGTGCCCCCTGAGGTAGGTCAACTCATGCCAATGATGTGTCATTTTTCTCCTAAGAGCACTAGCTAATGGATACAGTTGGAAATTCCATGGTTTTCACAGATTTCAGTATATTTGAAGGGGTAAAAATGTAAGAAAATGCCTTTTTTTCATTAGCGCCACATTCTGAAGGCATTTATGCACACCAGGCTTGGGGTAAGAAGGCATGTCACACCTCATTAGATGCGGCAGCTTGTCTTCTTTTCAGAAATATATAATTTTATATAGTTATTCCACTTTTTTAGGGTAGATTTACCACAAAAACACTAGAACGTGCGTATTAGCTCATAAAGTTGAAAATGTCATTTTGCGCTGCTGGTGATTAGGGCTCTACGCTAGCCATGGACGTAGGTAAAACTATACAAATTTGGTATTTTTTTTACTCAGGGGACTCGGGGCTTTTTCAAATAATTGAAACTTTTTCAATCAAGGTAAATGTTTTTGATACATAGTATGTGATTTTAGCAAAATGAGTACATTTTCACTTTTTTGTAATTATGACATCATAGCTTTTTGCACGATGCAAAATTCTCTTCATGTAAGATACCACGAGAAAGCGCAATTCGTTCTGAAAAAAAAACAATATATAATTTTCCATATTTAACAAAAAATCACCAGAGTAAATGAAGCCTAAACAGGAGGACAGCAAAAATGCTGAAAGTGTCTGGCCTGCAGGATACAGGAAATGGCCCGAGCCTCTGACACTGAAGGGGTTAAACCTAAGACTAAGGACACTAGGGTGTCTTTGACACCATTACTCACTGTTCTCTTGTCAATCAGGGCTCCCTAGAGTATACTCAGGTCATTAATGCCTTTAATACACTGAGGCCCCCGTGTCTCCGCCAGGGCCCTCCAGCGATGATCAAGAGCCACTCTGGGTGCAGAACTTGGTCTACCTTGACACAGTTCCCTCTGCACCTTCACGGGGTCCTCCAGTCCTGGAAGCACCCGGCATTAATCAGGCCTGCGGCCCCTAGACCTCAGGGTATCCTTGATGTGTCAGATTCCTTTGATGAGGAGCTATTGGTGGATTCTGATGAGGGTGAACGTTCTGAATGAGCTTTCGCTCTATTTTTGGGGATCCCTTTGAGGCTGACCCTAAGCTTTCTGCTGAAGGTCTCATTAAGGCTGTCTAAGATAACTTCAATATTGCTGCCGTCTCTGAGGAACCCCAAAATGCTTCTGAAGTCTTTCAAAAGGCGCAAGAAGCAGTCTACTGTCTTTTCACCTAATCCCACTCTTGACCAGTTTGTTCTGGATGAGTGGAAGACCCCTGACAAACATCTATCTCTGCCTAAGAGATTTGATAAATTGTACGCCTTCTCGGAGGTGGCCTTGGCTCAGTGGGCTCTTCCTCCTAAGGTTGACACCCCTATCTCTAGGCTTTCTAAGTCCATGGCTTTGCCTGTGTCGGATGCTTCTGCTCTCAAGGATTTGACTGTCAGGAAGCTGGAGGCTATTTTGAAGGCCACTTTTTTGACCATAGGTGTGTTTGAGACCCCACCTTTGCTTCAGCTTTGGTGAATAGGGCCATTGCAATATGGAAGGAGCAACTTATTGCTGCTGTCCGTCAGGGTGCCCCTACAGCTGACCTTTTACGTCTTTTAGCTAACATTTCTGAGGCTCAGCATTATGTTACTGATGCTATTTTTGATGTTATCAGGCTTGAGCTTAAGGCCCCTGCTTTGTTTGTGGTTACCAGGTGTTCCCTTTGGCTTAAAATATGGTCTGATGACTCTGTCTCCAAGAAATCCTTGGTTTCCCTTCCTCTTCTGGGCACTTGCTTTTTTGGCCGTGAGTTGAAAACTCTCATTAGTGAGGCCACTGGGGGCAAGAGCACCTTGTTGCCTTTTGATCTCCAAGAAGTAACCTCAGCTTCGCGGACAACGTCTCTTTTGTGCGTACCAAGGCGAGGAGCTTGGAGCGACCCCGGTGGTTTCTCAGGCCCCACGCTCCTCCTCCAAACCCAAACAGCAGTGGAGGCCCAAGCAGTCCTCCACCAATCCCAAGCCCACCAAATCTACTTCGGCAAGACTCGCCGAACCCAGGATCACAAGCGCCGGTGGGTGGTCGTCTGCAGCACTTTCTCAGTACAGGCTACAGGAGTCCCTTCACATCTCTTCCTCCTTTCATGTTCCTCACTCCATTCAGGAGCCAGAAAAGCTTTCTTTTATCAATGGGGCTGTTTAGACTCTTGGACAAGGAAGTTCTGGAATCGGTTTCCGAACCAGAGAGGCTTGGGCTTCTATTCCAACCTATTTGTGGGCTCCAAGAAAGATGGCAGCTGTCATCCTATTCTGGACCGCAAGGATCGTAATTCCTTTGTGGTCAAGACTCATTACCACCAGGAGTCCTTAAGGTCAGTTATTGCAGCAATGTGTCCAGGGGAATTCCTGGCTGTCTTGGCTCTGCAGGATGCCTGCCTGCACATCTATATTCATCTGGAGAGCTGGCGGTATCTCAGGTTTGCTTGCGACAGGGTACACTTAAAGTTCTCTGCTCTCCCTTTTTGTCTGACCACAGCCCTACGGGTGTTTATTCGCGTCTTGGGTGCTTTGATTTCTGTTATGCACAAGAGGGGAATTAGGGTAACTCCATACATGGACAACTTGCTCTTGACGGTCCCGTCCAGAGAACTCCTCCAGCAGCAGGTACTGGACTGCATTCACATTCTCACCCATCATGGTTAGGTTCTGAACATGGACAAGTCAGACCCGATTCCATCTTGGAGATTGGTCTTTCTGGGTCTTCTATTCGACACCCTGCAAGGCATGGTCTTTCTAACGGAGGTTTCCTCGGTTCTGGCTTGTGATTCCATTCAGGCCAAGAAACTGACCCCTCTGGTGGGGAAGTTGATTTCCACCGTAGAGGCGGTACCATTTGCGATGGCTCACGCGGGGGATCTACAGAGGTTTGTGATTCAGGTTTGCAAGGGGAACCCAGATCTCTTGAAGCTGTCTGTTTCTCTTTTCTTTCATGTTGAACTGAGTCTTCCTTGGTGGCTGAATCTCTCCAACCCACGGAAGGGAAGACTGTTTGTGATCCTGTTCTGGACCACAGTGAGGTCTGATGCCAGCCTATCCGGTTGGGGAGTGGTCCTGGGTCACCTGAATGTCCAGGGTCATTTGGTCAGTGGAGGAGTCTCTCCTACCAATCAATGTTCTGGAAAACCGGGCGATATTCCACTGGTCGTCTCATCTCGAGGGCTGTCCAGTACGTGTCCAGTCCATCAACAAACAAGGCAGTGCCAGAAATCTCACAGCTTGGTTGGAGGTCAAGGCTCTTTTAACCTGGGCTGAAGAACATGTTCATGCCATCTCCACACATTCCAGGCGTAGACAACGTCTTGACTGACTTCCTGAGTTGACACACTGGTGTTTGACCTCATTGTTCAGAGATGGGGACTTCCATAGATCAACCTTATGGCCACCAGACATAACAGGAAGGTTCCGATGTTTTGCTCCCGCTGGTCAGATCCTCTGGCTGTAGCAGTGGATTCTATGTTGATTCCTTGGCAGTTTCCCCTAGCTTACATTGTCCCTCCTCTTCCCCTGCTTCACAGGGTGCTGAGGAATTTACGAGTGTTGAGGACTCAGGTCATCCTAGTGGCTCTTTACTGGCCCTGGCAAACTTGGTTTCCGGAGCTACTGGACGTGTCTGTGTGTGTGTGAACCATTTCGGCTTCCACAAAAGACTGGTCCTCCTCCTGCAGGGTTACCTGTGGAAGGAGAACGTGGTGCACCTGGATTTGATAGCTTGGTGATTGAATCCTCAATTTTGAGGAAAGGTTTTTCTCCTGAGGTGGTAGCCACCATGATTCAGGTTTGGAAGCCTGTTTCATCAAAAGCTTACCACAGGATTTGGTCTGTCTTCCACTCTTGCTGTGTGGACAGGGTTCTGTCATCACAGGACTTAGATCTGCTGACTGTCCTGTCCTTTTTACTGGATGGAGTGAACAAGGGCCTTTGCCTGAGTTCCTTGAATGTCCAGACTTTTTTTTTTTAGGAGGCGCATTGCCGTTATTCTGGATGTTTAGGCCTTCTTTCAAGGTGTCGCTCATGCTTTCCCTGCCTTTAAGCATCCCACTTCTCAGTGGGACCTTAATCTTGTAGTGAAAGTCTGGCAGTGGCCTCCTTTTGAGGCCTTGGCCATCGTTCCTCTTCATCTCCTGATTTGTAAGATGGCTTTTCTCTTGGCAATAGTTTCTGTTGGCAGAGTCGCTGAACTGCAGGCCTTGTCCTGCAAAACACCTTTCCTGGTGTTTCACAAGGACAAGGTGGTTCTTTGTACCCCCCCCCCCCAGGAATATTTTCCTAAAGTGGTTTCTGAGTTCCACATCAATCAGGAGACCCCAAATCTGTAAAGGAGAGAGATTGTCACTTGTTGGAAGTAGTACGCTGCCCGAAGTTCTATGTGCACCTCACGGAGTCTGTCCTTCAGACTGATGTACTTTTTGTCATCCCTGAGGGTCCCAGGGCTGGTATGGCTGCATTCAAGGTGACTTGCATCTTGTATCAAGTCTACCATTCGCAAGGCTTATGAACTCAGGAAGAAATCTGTTCCTTTTCATGTTACAGCTCATTCCACCAGGTCTGTTGGGGCCTCCTGGGCCTATAAGGATCAGGCTTCTGGGAGTGTGTCCTAGCGCGCAACAGAGATGGCAACGTTGTAGGAGTGCTCCTGTGTGGCCAGGGAAATTTCATCCTACAGTTTTGGTGGTTTTTCATTTTGCAGTCTTTTGCTACGGTTCCTCAACTATGGCTACAAATCAGAACAAGAGGGGTCAGGAGCAAATGCTCAAATACCTCACTGCAAAGAAGAAAGAAGGCACTGTAACTTGCGGGTGCTCTCGCCCAAGATGGCACCGGAGCTGCGTTTGGAGACGACGACCTCTCGGAGCTGGATGAGACAGCCTCCATTTCTTCCTGCCTTCAAGATCCATCTATAGGTGAAATTAAATCTATGCTTAAGGCACTCCAAGCTCAGATTAAAGGGGACATGAAGTCCATTGCGGCAGAATTTAAGAGGGAGATTAAGGAGTTGGGAGAAAACTTCTCACGTGGTGAACAAGATAGAGGAAGTGATTGACTCTCAACACTTTATCTGACAAGCACTCGGATCTTCTGAGGGAAGTGCAGTAACTTTGAGAGAAACTTAACGACATAGAAGACAGGCCACGGTGCAATAGCATCCGGATTCGAGGGATTCCAGAGGATATACTACCGACAAATCTCAAGGATTGAGTGATGGAGTTCTTTTCTAGCCTTCTGCCCAACTTTACAGAGTAGAATTTGCTGATTGACCGCATACATCGATTGCCTAGACCTAGGGGTCTGCCGGCGGACACCTCCCGGGATGTTATTTTACGACTTCACTTCTTCCACGTTAAGGAGGAAGTTCTCTGAGCAGGGCGATTACAGAACCCTCTGCCGGCCCCATTCTCTCAGTACAGATATTTGTGGACATTTCATCTGCTACATTTCAGCAATGGAGGAAGTTCGGCTTTGTGACGGCGGCCCTCTGCCAGGCAGAGCTACGGTACAAGTGGAGTTTTCTGGCGAAAATTATAGTTGCCTGTAATGGGGTGGCCACGTCTATCATAACACCTGAGGAAGGTATCCACATTCACGGTTTGTGGGATATATGAGTTCTGGAAGCTCTTGATCAACAACAGCCTGCCCGGAGAATCATCAGAGAGCGGTCTGGGACTCCTGCAGCTTCCCAGAGGTTGGAGAGAACACCGGCCTCTCCAACACGGTGACTTCCACGGGTTGATGCGGCTCACCAAATTTCCAATCACTGAACTGATTGGATGTTGTCTGCCTTGGCCTGATGCAACTTGACCTTCAGTGTGTTTGCACCAGTTACCTGTCTCTTTGAGTTCCTGTGAAGAAGGGACTCACTCACCTTTACTTTGCCTCTGGCATGGACCCCGGTGTCACTGGGATTGATGGGTCTGGCGGGCCCCGCTTTGGACAGGTGCAAGGCCCCTGGTTTATCACGTATCCCTTTGACCTTTGCCTGCGCTTCGAGGTGGTGCCAACACCGGAGCTGCTGTTTGTGCTCTAGGTCATGTTATTCTGACTCTAATTGCTACAGTTTCTTGTATGTATAGCTACTTGTATACTTCGTTTGCTATGTTGGGTTTATTGGTTCTGCATGTGGGGTACAGGGGCAGTGGTAGTGCGGCTGTGGGCCGGGGCTGCCCGGCAGTTGCACATAAGGATGGTAACATGTTTTAGTACAGGTGATAGGTGCCGGGGCATCCTTCCTCTTCTGTGTATAGCTTATTTTGCTCTCTCAGTTGTTTGGATCACTCTAACTCTGTACGCCTAGATGGGACATTGCTGGTGGACTCGGAACAGGTGGGGGTGGAGAGCCCTCTTTGGTCACATGTTGTGTCTTAGTGATAGTTATGTTTTGGTGTGGGGGTCGTGCCTGTCAATGAGAGAGCAAGCTTACGGGATAGACATAGGGCGGGGGAGGGAGGAATGATGTGGGAAAAAAAATGCAATGAAGTTATAACTAATATCGGAACACAGGGCAATAGAAAAAAAAATTATATGGTTACCAAAGTAATAGCTGGTAAATGAGTATCCGGTAGCTGGGACATTGGGGTTTTGTAAGTTACAGTTTGTTTTTTTCCTGATAATGCAGTTCTGGCAGCCTTTTGCCTGTTTACAATGCTATACTGTATTGCAGCTGGTATTCAATAGGTGGGGACTCCCACCGTGCTGTGCCTGGATAGTGTTAATTAAAGTGTTAGTAATGTCTAAAAAAAGCTTTTTTTGCATTTAGAAGAGCTTAAAAAGCTGATCTAAATGCAAAAAATGTATCTCTTAAACCGCTATGGTTTAAGAGATACGGGTGTTTAAAGTTTGATTTCTCCTACTGACAGCTGTAAAGCTGTCAGCAGGAGAACCGTGTCGGTCGACACGCTGGCGCTTGAGAAGTGCCAGGATCTCGTTACTTACACGGAATCCCTTCGTTGGAATGGTCTAAAACGTGTGCCTGAATTTTTTTTTTATTTTGGATAAGGTGCATTTGCCTCGTTTGACATCTACACAATATGACTCCTGTCAAACCCCTCACTTCCTTCACAAGGTTCAGTCTTCAATCAAGTCTCTACCACTTCGGGAAGTGCCAGGCCCTGATGGCTTTTCCAATCTATTATAAGACGTTCAGCGCCACATTGTCTCCCCACTTGGTGCGTGTGTTTTTCCTTTTGCAGCAGCAGTGGAGCTTCTTCCCCCATCCATGTTGACTGCTCATATTTCTGCCCTACCCAAACCAGGGAAGCCTCCTACCCACTGCCCTAATTTTCATCTTATTGTACTCTTGAATACAGATGTTAAACAATATGCTAAAATCTTGGTGACCCAGTTGTGGGATTTTTTTTGTCTTCTCTACTGCATTATGACCAGATGGGTTTTGTGAGGGGTAGACAGGCATCTGATAATACAAGGAAGATGGTGAATTTGATCCATGCCGTTCATTCTGCGAAAATTGCAAGCCTTCTGTTGGTAGTTGATGCGGAGAAGGCATTTGATCTCCTACACTGGGGATATCTGCATGCTGTTATGGTGAAATTTAATTTCCCTCCTACTTCTTGTTAGTGCTGTTATGGCTCTGTACTCTGGCCCTACTGCTAGGATTTCTT
The DNA here is from genome assembly GCA_037306005.1 of Rhinophrynus dorsalis. Classification (NCBI taxonomy): domain Eukaryota; kingdom Metazoa; phylum Chordata; class Amphibia; order Anura; family Rhinophrynidae; genus Rhinophrynus; species Rhinophrynus dorsalis. Next base: position 527,684,021 of record CM074718.1, read on the forward strand.
ATGCAGGCTTCTTGTTGAACGCTTTTGCTATTTCTAACGGATCCCGTCAAGGCTGCCCTTTATCCCTGATTCTTTACGTACTGGCTCTTGAACCCCTTGCTGTGCTGATTAGGAGCAATACACTCATTCATGGTTACTCCTTTAGGGGTTCTAAGGCGGTGAAGCTTGGGCTTTTTGCGGACAATAACCTGATTGACTTGACGGATTTGGAGGAATCTCTTCCCTCCTCTTATGAATACTTTACTTTATTTGGTAGTGTTTCTTATAAGGTCAATCAAACTAAGATGCAAGTCCTCCCACTACATGTAGACAATTTAATGCTCGGCAGGCTGCAGGCAAGTTACCCGTTTGAATGGAGGAGAGGCTCCGTTTCTTACCTAGGGGTTCAGCTTACCAAGAATCCTGAGGATGCGTTCTTGGCCAATATACAAAAATTGTGGAATTCTCTTAAACAGGAACGGGTCGGGTGGTCTAAATCGTTGCTATCTTGGGTGGGCCGTATAGATTTGGTTAAAATGTCCTTGTTGCTGAAAAATATTGTACATGTTTCAAAAGTTGCCTATATTAGTCCCAACTTCCTTTTTGATGGAAGCTCAGAGAGACTTTTACCGATTTATCCATAGCTTCCGGACCTCTAGAATTTCTAATAAAAGGCTCTTGCTGCCACTAGCCGGGATGGTCTGGGCATCACCTCTCTTTTACACTACTTTAGGGCTGCTCGTATGGCTCAGAATGTTCTTTACCATGTCCCTCTAGGGGAGATAGCTTTGGCAGATTTGGAAGACACACAATTGTCGCCACATAGAATGTGTGATATCTTGTGGCTCCTGCCCGCTCTCCGACCCCCCACACACTCTTTTCTGCCTAGTACAAAAGTGTCGCTTTTGGTCTGGAATCTTTATGCCTCTTGCTTTAAAGAGTTATCACAACTGTCCTTGGCTACGCCTCTTAGGACGTTGGAATTACTGACTCCAAACCCCAACTTCACCTCCTGGTGCGATGCAGGTATCTCCTGTTTACAGCAATTTTTTTCCAAAGGATCCTTGTTGTCCTTTGATGCCATAAAACAACGCTTTAATTTGTTGAATAGGGACTTTTGCAAATTCCTTCAGCTCCGACATGCTGTGTCTTTGTCCCTTTTGGTATTGCAGCACTCCTCCAGTAACTCTCAAAGTATTATTAATGCCTGTGCGCGTCCACTGTTCACTTGCAAATCTCTGTGGATGTGTTATGTTACCCTTTTTACTGATGGCCTCCCAGACAGGCTTCCTTTAATGTTTGCCTGGAAGAAAGAGCTTGGTGATCAGATCCCTGTCCCTTTGTGGAGGAGGGTACTCCTTGCTCCTCTACAAGTTTCTCATTGCTCAAACCATGGTGAGTTTTCACGGAAGATATTTTATCGGTGGTACTTGGTTCCAGTTCGCTTGGCTCATATGTACCCCTTAGCATCTAGTTTATACTGGAGAAATTGTTTAGGTGTTGGCACAATGTAACATACGTGGTGGTCCTGTCCTAATATTCAAAGATATTGGGCTTAAGTGTTTGATTTATTGCAGAGAGTCATCCACTTCCCATTACCCAGAACCCCTGAACTAGCTCTATTTCATATTCTGTCGGATAATTTGCCACTTTACCTTCAAATTCTTGTAGGCAGGTTTTGTTAGCTGCTAAATGTCTCCTGACTCGATCTTGGAAATCTGCTGTGGTCCCATCTCTCCAGAAATTGACCCAATTAAGTAATCATAACTTGATTAAGGAGAAGTTGCATTTCATCTCTGTGAACAAGATGGCGCTTTATGTTCTTGTCTGGTCAACCTGGGAGAAGGGCTGTGGCGGGTTTGGTTCTCTGAGGGCTCGCCCAGATCCTTTCCCCCTCCCTTTCCCTCTCTCTCTCCTCTCCTTCTGTTCACCCTCTCTGTTTCTCTTACTTTCCTTCCTCATTCTTTCCTCTCTTAACCTCTTTCGTCCTCCCTTCTCTTTTCTTTCTCTTATTCTCTCTGTGTTGACACTTAAGCCTACACACTGTAGGTTCTTTGTATATGTTACTTTCTTGGGTATTATTGTGAATATCCGGAGTTGTGGAGATCTGCAACCCGAACATCTGAAAGAAATGTTTTTTGGAATGTTCAGCTACGATGGTGGGATGCGGGCCTGCAGGGCCGAGCAATGTAGTCACCCCATGTTCATGTCATTCTGTTTGTATATTTGACATAAATGTGAACAATTCTCTCAATAACATTTTATTCACTCCTGTTTACAGTTACTGGTGTACTGTGTTATGGTTCAATGTCCATTGACACTTTGTCTGTTGGGATATTCTATGCCTGATTAGTCCATGTAGCTCTGGTATCATGGGGACTGGCGCATGGTCCTTGCCAAGAAAAAGTGCATCTCTAGCTGAAGAGTAGTTTTCTTTGTGGAAATGGTTCCCCAGTGCACTAAAAGAAGAGGATTTAACTTTAAAATCCTCTTTTCTTTTGCTTCAAGTCTGCTTTGTCTAAAAACTGTAACTTGGAACATAATGTTTTAGGTGTCTTACTGCATCCAAAGACTGTGGTTTTTCTTGTTATAAGAGTTAGAATACAAGGAAGGTTGGATTAATTACTGGTTCATATTAAAGATAGAAACTACATTAGGCTTGAATTCAGGTATAGATTATCAAACATGCTGACAGCATGTCTGAAAGATACCAACAACAGTCATTCAGAGGCCTTTTGTAAACTCTAAAACCATGTTCAAAGCGACAAAGGCTTCTGCCTTCTCTGTTGCTGCCAGAAGCACATTGTGGCTCAACATTTGGTCTGCTGACCTTTCATCTATAAAGTCACTGATTTCTCTCCCCTTTCAGGGCACATCTGTTTTTGGGCTTGAACTGAAACAAATTATCAGAGAGGCCATTCGGGGCAAGAGCACTTTGTTGCCTCAGGTCTCCAAACACCCTAACCTGGCGTATTTATCGTCCCGCCAAAGTGAAGTGCAAAGGCCAAAACTGAGCGTGTCTTAGGCCAGTACCCAGCTCTCTGCCGTCAAGCCCAGGCAGCAGTGGAGGTCAAAACACACCTCCACCAAACCCCAATTCAGCAAACCTTCTTTTGCATAACTCCCAGAATTTTGGTCTGTACCTCCTTGTGGGTGGGCGCCTGCAACATATATCAAACATCTGGGCAGGCTCTGTTGCGGATCAGTGGGTTTTCCAGGTGTTTTCGGGTGGCTACAGGATCCTCTTCATATCCCTGCCTCTCTTCAGATTCATCCACTCAAGATCTCCGCTAGGCCATGAAAAGCTGTCTCTTTTCAACGTGGTGGTGCAGGCTCTCTTGGACAAGGGAGTCCTGGCTCCAGTTCCTCCTCTAGAGAGTAGTTTAGGCTTTTATTCAAACCTCTTTGTATTTCCCAAGAGGGACAGCGGCAGTCTACCCCCCCATCTTGGACCTCAAGAATCTCAACTCTTTTGTGGTGACTACTCACTACAAGGTGGAGTCTTTGCATTCTGCCATCAAATCTATGTTTCTGGGAGAATTTATGACCCCTCTGGATCTGCAGGATGCCTACCTGCATGTTCCAGTTCATCTGGACAGTCAGAAGTACCTCAGGTTCTCTTGCACATCGGGGCACTTCCAGTTCACCGCTCTTCCCTTTGGGCTCACTACTGCTCCTCAGGTGTTCACAATGGTCTTAGGAGCATTGATTGCCGACCTGCACGCCTGGGGGATTCAGGTGACTCCCTACATGGAAGACCTTCTGCTGAAGGCACTGTCCAGGGAACTTGTGGACCAGCAGGTCCACAACTGTTCTGAGATTCTCCTCAGCCACAGGTGGATTCTGAATATGGAGAAATCTGATCCAGTTCCCTCTCAGGTCCTGGTCTTCCTTGATCTCTGGTTCAACAACCGCCAGAAGATGGTTTTCTTGACTGAGGATTCTATCCAACAGATCGTGTATCTGGTATCCAGGCCCTGGAGTGGTCCTCAGCTCCAGTGCACAAGTTCTCGTGTCTGACGGGCTGCATGGTGCCCACCATGGAGGTGGTTCCGTACTCCATGGCTCTCACTAGGGAGCTCCAGTGGTTCACCATCTGAGCTTGGCATGGGAATCCGGATGCCAAGCATGGGAATCCGGACTTGACCCTGGTGCCGATGGATGCCAACCTCTGGGGCTGGTGAGCTGTCCTGGGATATCTGGAGGTTCAGGGAAGATGATCTGTGGAGGAGACTCTCCAGCCCATCAGTTTCCTGGAGCTAAGGGTGATTCGTCATGCTCTGGTTTACTGGTCCTCTCAACTGAGGGGTTATCCAGTCCGCGTCCAATAGGACAATGCCATGGCTGTGGCATACATCAACAAGCAAAGAAGCGCTCCTGCTTGGTCCAAGTTCAAGGCTTTTTTAGCCTGGACAGAAGAACATCTCTCTGCCATATCCGACATGCACATTCCAGGGGTAGAAAACGTGCTGTCAACAGACGGTGGACCCAGGCAAGTGGGAACTCCACCCAGATGTTTTCAACCTGTTGTTGCAGAAGTTGGGTCTCCCTTGGATAGACCTGATGGCCACCAGGGACAACAGGAAGGTTCAGATGTTTTGCTCTCGCAGGAGGGACCCTCTGGTGTTCGCTGTGGACGCCCTGTTGATTCCATGACTGTTTCATCTGGCATACATCTTTGTCCCATTCCCTCTCATCCCCAGGGTGCCGAGAAATATTCGGATGGACTGTCTGGCGGTCATCATGATTGCCCCCATTGGACCAGAAAGCCCTAATTCCCAGAACTAGTGGCTTTGTTCAAGATTTGTTTCCTCTGCCGCTCAGACCGGATCTCCTCCTTCAGGGTTACCTTTGGAGAGAGGACGTGGGGCGCTTGGCTTTGATGGCATGGCTGTTGAAGCCTCCATCCTAAGGTGAAAAGGCTATTCTCCTGAGGTGGTCTCCACCATGATCCAGGCTCGGAAACCACTTTTCTCTATGGCCTACCATAGGGTTTGGTCCATTTTCCATTCTTGGTGTGTGGACACCTCTCAGGAGTTTGTTCTCCTGGCAATCCTGTCATTTTTACAGAATGGTGTGAACAAGGGTCTTAGCCTTAGTTCCCACAACTTCTCCTAAAATTGTCCCATCCTACAATGAGGAGCTGTTGCCTAAACTAAAATCCTCTTCTTCTTTTTAATTTAACCCCTTAAGGACCCATGACGGTCCTGGACTGTCAAAAAAAAAAAAAAAAAAAAAAAAAAAAAAAAAGGTCTGTGATCCTTAAGTAAAAGAGCTAGTCAGAGACGCTCAGCTAAGGATAACAGGGTAATCCAGACGTGGACCCCTTGCTCACAGTGCCTAGAGAGATCAGCTGCACCTCACTGATGAGGCCCAACAAGGCTGAAACGTACGTCTGGGGTTGGCTGTTTCTCTTGTTCAGAGAGGAATTGCCTGGCACTTCGTGGCTGGAGTGCCTTTTGGTAGGATCAGTATGATGTGCTTTAGGATATTTCCTCTCTGTTAAAGGCACTAGTGAGCTAAAAGAGATTGCACCCTGGGTAGGATACTTATCCTATAGAGCCTCATCATTTCGAAGGTAGGTTCATTCCTAGTTGAGCGTCTCTGACTAGCTCTTTTGCATGTGATCCTTAAGTGACTGCAAAATGCGTGCGTGGCAGGTCCTTAAGGGGTTAAAGAAGGGAGTTTCAAATGTGGTGCATAGTGTCACTTGTCAATAGGTTTCACATAATGTCACTTTAGATACAGTTCAAGAGTTTCAAATCACTAGTGGTATAGATTGTAGTTCCACTTTTGTGTGTGTGTGTGTGTGTGTGTGTGTGTGTGTGTGTGTGTGTGTGTGTGTGTGTGTGTGTGTGTGTGTGTGTGTGTGTGTGTGTGGCCATTGTTTACACAATCACTTTAAGTATCCAGGGGTTTTGACCATTACACCTCTGGAACATGTAATGCGTTAATTGCAGGAAGGACATCTCAGTCTGCTTAAGGGATACTAATGTTTCACAATAAAAGCAGATCCAATTAATCTTCATAGTATTTGGGCCATGGAGAGTGTTATTTCAGTACTCTCCGAGTTGTGGTTCAAGAGTAATTGAATGATAAAATATCCCCTTCCTGCCCCTTTTAATGATTTAACACTGCTCAGAGCAGGAAGACTGTCCTGATGTATCGCAGAAATGGACAATCTTCAGTGAGCATAAGGAAAAACCTGTCAAGGTGGGCAGGGTTTTCTTCATGCTCACAGTAAGAAGACTGTCCCTTGCTGTGAGCTGTCTGGCCCCAGGACCAGATTTCACATCAGAGGGGATACTTTACCATTCAATTACTCTTGAACTACAACTCTGACAGTATTGAAATGACATTCTCCATGGCCCAGATACTATGAAGATTAGTTGGAGCTGCTGTTTTTGTGAAAAATTACTATCCCTTTAACAGTAGAGATGCCTTCTGTGTGTGCCCTCCTGCATACTTTGAAACCTAACGGTTTGAATGAGCATACTGAAACGGTTTTGTGATAAATTAGTTTTAAAGGGCACATCAACTTCATTTTAACATTTTGATATATTTACTTCTCAAATCAAAAGTGAGGGTTGGTGTCAGCAGTTGATCTTGCGTGCTTTCTCTGTGGTTGCGCTCTCTCTCTCTGGTTGCGTGCTCTTGCTCTCTGTGGTTGCGTGCTCTTGCTCTCTCTGTGGTTGCGCTCTCTCTGTGGTTGCGCTCTCTCTGTGGTTGCGCTCTCTCTCTCTGTGGTTGCGCTCTCTCTCTCTGCGGTTGCGCTCTCTCTCTCTGCGGTTGCGCTCTCTCTCTGCGGTTGCGCGCTCTCTCTCTGCGGTTGCGCTCTCTCTCTCTCTGCGGTTGCGCGCTCTCTCTCTGCGGTTGCGCGCTCTCTCTCTGCGGTTGCGCGCTCTCTCTCTGCGGTTGCGCGCTCTCTCTCTGCGGTTGCGCGCTCTCTCTCTGCGGTTGCGCTCTCTCTCTCTGCGGTTGCGCTCTCTCTCTCTGCGGTTGCGCTCTCTCTCTCTGCAGTTGCGCTCTCTCTGCGGTTGCGCTCTCTCTCTCTCTGCGGTTGCGCTCTCTCTCGCTCTCTGCGGTTGCGCTCTCTCTCGCTCTCTGCGGTTGCGCTCTCTCTCGCTCTCTGCGGTTGCGCTCTCTCTCGCTCTCTGCGGTTGCGCTCTCTCTCGCTCTCTGCGGTTGCGCTCTCTCTCGCTCTCTGCGGTTGCGCTCTCTCTCGCTCTGCGGTTGCGCTCTCTCTCGCTCTCTGCGGTTGCGCTCTCTCTCGCTCTCTGCGGTTGCGCTCGCTCTCTGCGGTTGCGCTCTCTCTCGCTCTCTGCGGTTGCGCTCGCTCTCTGCGGTTGCGCTCTCTCTCGCTCTCTGCGGTTGCGCTCGCTCTCTGCGGTTGCGCTCTCTCTCGCTCTCTGCGGTTGCGCTCTCTCTCGCTCTCTGCGGTTGCGCTCTCTCTCGCTCTCTGCGGTTGCGCTCTCTCTCGCTCTCTGCGGTTGCGCTCTCTCTCGCTCTCTGCGGTTGCGCTCTCTCTCGCTCTCTGCGGTTGCGCTCTCTCTCGCTCTCTGCGGTTGCGCTCTCTCTCGCTCTCTGCGGTTGCGCTCTCTCTCGCTCTCTGCGGTTGCGCTCTCTCTCGCTCTCTGCGGTTGCGCTCTCTCTCTGCGGTTGCGCTCGCTCTCTCTCTCTGCGGTTGCGCTCGCTCGCTCTCTCTCTCTGCGGTTGCGCTCGCTCGCTCTCTCTCTCTGCGGTTGCGCTCGCTCGCTCTCTCTCTCTGCGGTTGCGCTCGCTCGCTCTCTCTCTCTGCGGTTGCGCTCGCTCGCTCTCTGCGGTTGCGCTCGCTCGCTCTCTCTCTCTGCGGTTGCGCTCGCTCTCTCTCTCTCTCTCTCTCTGCGGTTGCGCTCTCTCTCTCTCTCTCTGCGATTGCGCTCGCTCTCTCTCTCTCTCTCTCTCCGGTTGCTCTCGCTCTCTCTCTGCGGTTGCGCTCGCTCGCGCTCTCTCTCTGCGTTTGCTCTCTCTCTCTCTCTCTCTCTGCGGTTGCGCTCTCTCTCTCTCTCTCTCTGCGGTTGCGCTCGCTCTCTCTGCGGTTGCGCTCGCTCTCTCTGCGGTTGCGCTCGCTCTCTCTGCGGTTGCGCTCGCTCGCTCTGCGGTTGCGCTCGCTCGCTCTGCGGTTGCGCTCGCTCGCTCTCTCTGCGGTTGCGCTCGCTCGCTCTCTCTCTCTGCGGTTGCGCTCGCTCTCTCTCTCTGTGGTTGCGCTCTCTCTCTCTCTCTCTCTGCGGTTGCGCTCTCTCTCTCTCTCTGCGGTTGCGCTCTCTCTCTCTCTCTGCGGTTGCGCTCGCTCTCTCTCTGCGGTTGCGCTCGCTCTCTCTCTGCGGTTGCGCTCGCTCTCTCTCTGCGGTTGCGCTCTTTCTCTCTCTCTGCGGTTGCGCTCGCTCTTTCTCTCTCTCTGCGGTTGCGCTCGCTCTTTCTCTCTCTCTGCGGTTGCGCTCGCTCTTTCTCTCTCTCTGCGGTTGCGCTCGCTCTTTCTCTCTCTCTCTGCGGTTGCGCTCGCTCTTTCTCTCTCTCTCTGCGGTTGCGCTCGCTCTTTCTCTCTCTCTGCGGTTGCGCTCGCTCTTTCTCTCTCTCTGCGGTTGCGCTCGCTCTTTCTCTCTCTCTGCGGTTGCGCTCGCTCTTTCTCTCTCTCTGGTTGCGCTCGCTCTTTCTCTCTCTCTGCGGTTGCGCTCTCTCTGCGGTTGCGCTCTTTCTTTCTGAGGTTGCACTCTTTCTTTCTTTCTGAGGTTGCGCTCTCTCTGCGGTTGCGCTCTTTCTTTCTTTCTGCGGTTGCGCTCTCTCTTTCTCTCTGCAGTTGCGCTCTTTCTCTCTGCAGTTGCGCTCTCTCTCTCTGCGGTTGCGCTCTCTCTCTCTGCGGTTGCGCTCTCTCTCTCTGCGGTTGCGCTCTCTCTCTGCGGTTGCGCTCTCTCTCTCTGCGGTTGCGCTCTCTCTCTCTGCGGTTGCGCTCTCTCTCTCTGCGGTTGCGCTCTTTCTTTCTGCGGTTGCGCTCTCTCTCTCTCTCTGCGGTTGCTCTCGCTCTCTCTGCGGTTGCGCTCGCTCTCTCTCTCTGCGGTTGCGCTCGCTCTCTCTCTCTGCGGTTGCGCTCGCTCTCTCTCTCTGCGTTTGCGCTCTCTCTCTCTCTCTCTGCGGTTGCGCGCTCTCTCTCTCTCTCTCTCTGCGGTTGCGCGCTCTCTCTCTCTGCGGTTGCGCTCTCTCTCTCTCTCTCTCTGCGGTTGCGCTCTCTCTCTCTCTCTCTCTGCGGTTGCGCTCTCTCTCTCTCTCTCTGCGGTTGCGCTCTCTCTCTCTCTCTCTCTGCGGTTGCGCTCGCTCTCTCTCTCTCTGCGGTTGCGCTCGCTCTCTCTCTCTCTGCGGTTGCGCTCGCTCTCTCTCTCTCTGCGGTTGCGCTCGCTCTCTCTCTCTCTGCGGTTGCGCTCGCTCTCTCTCTCTCTGCGGTTGCGCTCGCTCTCTCTCTCTCTGCGGTTGCGCTCGCTCTCTCTCTCTCTCTCTGCGGTTGCGCTCGCTCTCTCTCTCTCTCTGCGGTTGCGCTTGCTCTCTCTCTCTGCGGTTGCGCTCGCTCTCTCTCTCTCTCTGCGGTTGCGCTCGCTCTCTCTCTCTCTCTGCGGTTGCGCTCTCTCTCTCTCTGCGGTTGCGCTCTCTCTCTCTCTGCGGTTGCGCTCTCTCGCTCTCTCTCTCTCTCTGCGGTTGCGCTCGCTCTCTCTCTCTCTGCGGTTGCGCTCGCTCTCTCTCTCTCTCTGCGGTTGCGCTCGCTCTCTCTCTCTCTCTGCGGTTGCGCTCGCTCTCTCTCTCTCTCTGCGGTTGCGCTTGCTCTCTCTCTCTGCGGTTGCGCTCGCTCTCTCTCTCTCTCTGCGGTTGCGCTCGCTCTCTCTCTCTCTCTGCGCTCGCTCTCTCTCTCTCTCTGCGCTCGCTCTCTCTCTCTCTCTGCGCTCGCTCTCTCTCTCTGCGGTTGCGCTCTCTCTCTCTCTGCGGTTGCGCTCTCTCTCTCTCTGCGGTTGCGCTCTCTCTCTCTCTCTCTGCGGTTGCGCTCTCTCTCTCTCTCTCTGCGGTTGCGCTCTCTCTCTCTCTCTCTGCGGTTGCGCTTGCTCTCTCTCTCTGCGGTTGCGCTCGCTCTCTCTCTCTCTCTGCGGTTGCGCTCGCTCTCTCTCTCTCTCTGCGCTCGCTCTCTCTCTCTCTCTGCGCTCGCTCTCTCTCTCTGCGGTTGCGCTCTCTCTCTCTCTGCGGTTGCGCTCTCTCTCTCTCTCTCTGCGGTTGCGCTCTCTCTCTCTCTCTCTGCGGTTGCGCTCTCTCTCTCTCTCTCTGCGGTTGCGCTCTCTCTCTCTCTGCGGTTGCGCTCGCTCTTTCTCTCTCTCTGCGGTTGTGCTCGCTCTTTCTCTCTCTCTGCGGTTGCGCTCGCTCTTTCTCTCTCTCTGCGGTTGCGCTTGCTCTCTCTCTCTCTCTGGTTGCGCTTGCTCTCTCTCTGGTTGCGCTTGCTCTCTCTCTCTCTCTCTGGTTGCGCTTGCTCTCTCTCTCTCTCTGGTTGCGCGCTCTCTCTCTCTCTCTGCGGTTGCGCTCGCTCTCTCTCTCTCTGCGGTTGCGCTCTTTCTTTCTGAGGTTGCGCTCTCTCTGCGGTTGCGCTTTTTCTTTCTTTCTGCGGTTGCGCTCTCTCTTTCTCTCTGCAGTTGCGCTCTCTCTCTCTGCGGTTGCGCTCTCTCTCTCTGCGGTTGCGCTCTCTCTTTCTTTCTGCGGTTGCGCTCTCTCTTTCTTTCTGCGGTTGCGCTCTCTCTTTCTTTCTGCGGTTGCGCTCTCTCTGCGGTTGCGCTCTCTTTCTTTCTGCGGTTGCGCTCTCTCTCTGCTGTTGCGCTCTCTCTTTCTTTCTGCGGTTGCGCTCTCTCTTTCTGCGGTTGCGCGCTCTCTCTCTCTCTGCGGTTGCTCTCTCTCTCTGCGGTTGCTCTCTCTCTCTGCGGTTGCTCTCTCTCTCTGCGGTTGCTCTCTCTCTCTGCGGTTGCTCTCTCTCTCTCCGGTTGCGCGCTCTCTCTCTCTCTCTGCGGTTGCTCTCTCTCTCTCTGCGGTTGTGCGTGCTTTCTCGCTCTCTCTCTGCGGTTGCGCACACACTGCCTGTCCCTCTGCGGTTTGCGCTCTTTATGCGGTTTGCTCGCACTCTCGTTGCGGTTTGCTTGCGCTCTCGTTGCGGTGCTCTCGTTGCGGTTTGCTTGCGCTCTCGTTGCGGTGCTCTCTTTGCGGTTTGCTCGCGCTCTGTCTCATATTGCTCGCTCATTGAGATTGTACATAGATGGAGTGTCCACAGAGACCACAGATGTGGAATGGTCAAGTGTACTCTGACAGATTGCGAGAGCATGTGGAGAGAACGCACAAAGAGCTCTCTCTCTCTCTCTCTCTCTCTCTCTCTCTCTCTCTCTCTCTCTCTCTCTCTCTCTCTCTCTCTCTCTCTCTCTCCCTCCCTCCTGCCCTCAGGCTCTCTCCCTGTTTTTAATTAATGCATATACACCCTGTTCCAAATTATTATGCAAATTATATTTAAGTGTCACAAAGAATAAATATTTTGTTTCTCAATTTAACTCATGGATGGCACTGTCTCTCAGGGCTCTTTTGATCACTGAAAACAATCTCGGACACCTGTGATAATTAGATTGCCAGGTGAGCCCAATTTAAGGAAAAACTACTAAAGGTGGGTGTTCCACATTATTAAGCAGAGCACCATTTTCAAGCAATATGGGGAAGAAAAAGGATCTCTCTGCTGCCGAAAAGAGTGAAATAGTTCAATGCCTTGGACGAGGTATGAAAACATTAGATATTTCATGAAAACTTATTAAGAGATTTGTGGCTAATTCAGAGCACAGACGGGTTCGTGCAGGCACATTGAGGAAGATTTCTGCCAGATCCATGCATTGGATCAAAAGAGCAGCTGCTAAAATACCATTACATAGCAGCAAACAGATATTTGAAGCTGCTGGTGCCTCTGGAGTCCCACGGACATCAAGGTGTAGAGTCCTCCAGAGTCTTGCAACTGTGAATAAACCTTCTATTCGGCCACCACTAACCAGAGGCGTAACTAGAAGCCACCGGGCCCTGGTGCAAGAATTGCCATGGCCCCCCTGACCACATTGGCCCCCTTCATTTCCACATTGCCCCTTCCACAATGCCCCCTTTATCTCCACAATGCCCCCTTTATCTCCACATTTCCCCTTCCACAATGCCCCATCTTCACATTGCCCCTACCTCCAGTCGGCGCCGAATGGGGGGAGCTGCTGATGCGGGCGAGGGGGTCGCAGGGGGCGACCAGGCCCCTGGAGTGACGGGCCCGGTCGCAGGTGCGACCGCTGCGACCCCTATTGTTATGCCACTGAGACTAACCAATGCTCACAAGCAGAAACGGCTGCATTGGGCAGAAAAATACATGAAGACTAATTTCCAAACAGTCCTGTTCACTGATGAGTGCCGCGCAACCCTGGATGGTCCAGATGGATGGAGTAGTGGATGGTTGGTGGACGGCCACCCTGTTCCAACAAGGCTGCGACGTCAGCAAGGAGGTGGTGGAGTCATGTTTTGGGCCTGAATCATGGGAAGAGAGCTGGTCGGCCCCTTTAGGGTCCCTCAAGGTGAAAAGTTGACCTCTGCAAAGTATGTGGAGTTTCTGACTGACCACTTTCTTCCCTGGTACAGAAGGAAGAACTATGCTTTCCGTAATAAAATCATCTTCATGCATGACAATGCACCATCTCATGCTGCAAAGAATACCTCTGCATCAATGGCTGCTATGGGGATAAAAGGAGAGAAAGTAATGGTGTGGCCTCCATCCTCCCCTGACCTCAATCCTATTGAGAACCTTTGGAGCATCCTCAAGCAAAAGATCTATGAGGGTGGTAGGCAGTTTACATCCAAACAGCAGCTCTGGGAGGGTATTCTGACATCTTGCAAACAAATTCAAGCAGAAACTGTCCAAAAACTCACAAGTTCAATGGAAATGGATGCAAGACTTGTGCAGCTGCTATCAAATAAGGGGTCCTATATTGAAATGTAACATGACCTGTTAAAATGTTTAAAAAGTTAAAATGTTGTTAAAAGTTTGATTGTAATAGCTTTTGATTTCAGTAAATATGCTGCAAACACAACAAATGACAATTTTCAGTTCTTTACAACCTATAAAGTGTTTTGAAACTTACTGTGCGTAATAATTTGGAACAGTGCATTGTAAGTTTTTTTTATGTTTAAAAAAAAAATACTGTTATTAGGAGGTTTGTTCAATTAAAATTGAATTGTACTCTTAATAGTTGAAAAAATGAGACTTATGCTGACTGTTATTTACATCAGTTATTTAGGTAAATGAGAAAAATATCATTTGCATAATAGTTTGGAACAGGGTGTAATTTGGTATTTGTCTTCTGCCTTATAAGAACTTGCAATTGAGTAATGTTTTTTAACTAGATAAATGAAACAACACTGTTTTCTAATCTCTAATTCAGTTTTGTCAGTAATTATATACCTTACAAAAATGTAATTCTCTTTATTTTCTAGTGTGATCTGGTGCTCGATGCAGCTCATAAAAAATTGACCGAATCCATTTTGGGGCCAAAACGTGAAGACATTGTGGATAGTATTATGTTCAAGTCTTCAGATTTTGTGATGGTGCAGTTTAAAGACATGGACGTGAATTATGCAAGAAGAGGTATTTCTTTTCAATTTAAAAAGTCTAATGTGCATTATTTGTCTTTCAGTGCTGTCATTTACTATAGATTTCATTGTGCGCACATGTTTCGCCTACTTTTCTCACAGCCTATCTGTAATTTGTTCTTTTACACATTTTAGCCAGTATGGTTGCAAGATACTATGGTAAAATTGCACTTTGAAAGCTTGCAGTGAATCAAGGGTGGCAAATGTCACTCTAGAGGTCTAGCGGTTCCCTGACATGTGCGGTTTGCCCAATCCAACTGGCAACACTGTGCAGTGTTTGCTAGTGTCTGTGAGGAAACAATGGGCAAAACGGGGCTTAATTCTCCTACTTAACCCCTTTCTTTTTTTTGGGTGGGGTGCACGATAAAACACGACAACTAGAGTGCCACTGAGCCATTTCCCTTAAGTCCTGGGAGGGGTGGTCCTATTATTTCACTGCTACCTCTTTTCCTGACTCAGCCTGGATTTTCTCTCCTGACATTCTGCCTTAACACCTTAAGGCAGATAAGTACACTGCTCAAAAAAATAAAGGGAACACTACAATTACACATCCCACTGCTCCAAAAAATAAAGGGAACACTAAGATTACACATCCTAGATCTGAATGAATGAACTGACAACAAAATCAATCAAAAATTCTCAATGGAAATCAAATTTATCAACCCATGGAGGTCTGGATATGGAGTCACACTCAAAATCAAAATGGAAAACCACTCTACAGGCTGATCCAACTTTGATGTAATATCCTTAAAACAAGTCAAAATGAGGCTCAGTAGTGTGTGTGGCCTCCACGTGCCTGTATGACCTCCCTACAATGCCTGGGCATGCTCCTGATGAGGTTGCGGATGGTCTCCAGAGGGATGTCCTCCCAGACCTGGACTAAAGCATCCGCCAACTCCTGGACAGCCTGTGGTGCAACGTGGCGTTGGTGGATGGAGCGAGACATGATGTCCCAGATGTGCTCAATCGGATTCAGGTCTGGGGAACGGGCGGGCCAGTCCATAGCATCAATGTCTTCCTCTTGCAGGAACTGCTGACACACTCCAGCCACATGAGGTCTAGCATTGTTTTGCATTAGGAGGAACCCAGGGCCAACCGCATTAGCATATGGTCTCACAAGCGGTCTGAGGATCTCATCTCGGTACATAATGGCAGTCAGGCTACCTCTGGCCAGCACATGGAGGGCTGTGCGGCCCCCCAAAGAAATGCCACCCCACACCATTACTGACCCACCACCAAACCGGTCATGCTGGAGGATGTTGCAGGCAGCAGAACGTTCTCCATGGCGTCTCCAGACTCTGTCACGTCTGTCACATGTGCTCAGTGTGAACCTGCTTTCATCTGTGAAGAGCACAGGGCGCCAGTGGTATATTTGCCAATCTTGGTGTTCTCTGGCAAATGCCAAACGTCCTGCACGGTGTTGGGCTGTAAGCACAACCCCCACCTGTGGACATCGGGCCCTCATACCACCCTCATGGAGTCTGTTTCTGACCGTTTGAGTGGACACATGCACATTTGTGGCCTGCTGGAGGTCATTTTGCAGGGCTCTGGCAGTGCTCCTCCTGCTCCTCCTTGCACAAAGGCGGAGATAGCGGTCCTGTTGCTGGGTTGTTGCCCTCCTACGGCCTCCTCCACGTCTCCTGATGTACTGTCCTGTCTCCTGGTAGCACCTCCATGCTCTGGACACTATGCTGACAGACACAGCAAACCTTCTTGCCACAGCTCGCATTGATGTGCCATCCTGGATGAGCTGCACTACCTGAGCCACTTGTGTGGGTTGTAGACTCCGTCTCATGCTACCACTAGAGTGAAAGCACCGCCAGCATTCAAAAGTGACCAAAACATCAGCCAGGAAGCATAGGAACTGAGAAGTGGTCTGTGGTCACCACCTGCAGAACCACTCCTTTATTGGGGGTGTCTTGCTAATTGCCTATAATTTCCACCTGTTGCCTGTTCCATTTGCACAACATCATGTGAAATTGATTGTCAATCAGTGTTGCTTCCTGAGTGGACAGTGTGATTTCACAGAAGTGTGATTGACTTTGAGTTACATTGTGTTGTTTAAGTGTTCCCTTTATTTTTTTGAGCAGTTTATTTTACTTTACATGTCCTGTATTCTTTCTTCTTGGGTCTCCTGTCTGCCTGAGCGCAAAGGAGATATGCTCCAGTACCAGGGGTTTCCCAATTTAACCCTTTGTTCCTTATGTCAGTCTGTCCACCCGTTGCTGCTGATTTCTGCACCTTAGACCATAAGTGTCTTCCCTATTAACCCTTTGTTAACCCTGGTCTTGTTAAGAGATTTTATGACTGCTGCCTGTTCCCCTTTGTTCTGTGGCTTTTACAAAGCAACCTCCCCATGAATCTGCATGGCTTGCAGTCCCTATTTATTCTATCACTTCCGATATTAAGTGGTACTAAAATTCTGGCACCAGGACCAACCGCCCCCCCCCCCCCCCCCCCCCACACACACACACACACACACACTTTTGGGGCAGGGGATTCTTCTTTTGAGGAGAAGGACACTGATGAGGATGATTTTAGATTCCTCATTTACTCCCGGGGATGACCCTGTGTCACATGCTGAGTGTTTTAGTGGATTATTGTTTGGAGACCCTTAGAGGCTCGTAAGCCTCTGACTCCAGTTCTATTTCCCAGATATACTTTGGAATGTTGCTAGAGGAAAGCTGGGTTCCCCTCGTCCGCAGTCCTTGGCCCAGATGTTTAAAGATCTGACAGATAAGTGTCTGTATTGTCTGTTTACTGGAAGTTGGCCATCTCTGGTACACATCACTCCTACACTCGTGGGTGCTTTGGCATCTAGAGCCATGTCTGTAAGTCTTTGGGATACAACTCTTAGAGGCTGTCCATGAGGCTTGTCGTGTGACCCTCAATTTGTTTTCTGGTGCAGTGAGAATAGGAAATAGTTTTCCTGCAGGCAATGCATTGGAGACCATTGGTCTCAAGAGGTTACTCTACTTTTACTATTGTCCATTCAGAGATGTAGGAACCAATGATTTACTCCATTCAGGAAACCAGGCACTTAATAATGGAACACCTCCAATATTCTGCCCTATATTACAGCTGCAAGCTAGTTAAGATTTTTGGATAATGAAGAATATCATTGATTCTAATGCTCCATCGGTTCTTTTAAGACTTCTTTCGTTTTGTCTGCTTACGAACAATTGAACCAGATTATTCAACACAAATGGAAATCTCTTGATCAGACATGATCCATTCCTAAGAAATATAATCACCTCTATCCCTTCTCTCAGGAATTAGTAGATAATGTGGTTAGTACCTCCATCACTGGACTCTTCAATCTCCTGTTAATCTAAACATAGTGCTGTTCCTGAAGGACACTTCAATTAAGAAACTGGATTCTCCTCCTGAAACATTTATTTTCAGGGATAGTATTGATTATTTGTCCAGCAATTGAGTCTGCATGGACCTGTCAAGCCATTGAGCTCTGTAGAGCTTTTCAGGAAGATGCCTTTGATGCAAACATCCTGTCCCTTTTAACCCAGTTGCATGATACCATTCTTTAAAACAGCAAAGAAGTACTGGAAATTGCTAGGATGGTGGCTTAACCCCTAGAGTGCCCGCTACGTACGGTGTACGAGTGGACACAGCTGTACCTGCTGTGCCATGCTCGTACGCCGTAAGAGTGGAATGCGGTCACTCCATAAGCCGGTATAACCGGCATGCAGTGACCGCATTTAAAGAAAGAAAGAAAAAAAATGCCTGGCACTCGTGGGGAGGCATGAGGATCACTCCTCATGCCTCCCCAGTTATTTATCTCCCAGCCGATCGTGCTGGGAGATCAATAACGCAAGAGGAGAAGCTCAGCTTCTCCTCTCTCCTACCCGAACATAGAGTAGGAGTGGGCGGGACCGGGGGAAGCCTCCCAACGTCATCTGTGACATGGTCCCGTTCACTCCTACCGGTGGTAGGAGAGAAGGGCAGGAGAGCTTTTGCTCTCCTGCGGTGGCCTTATTGATCTCCCAGCCTATCGGCTGGGAGATCAGTGACTGAGGGGACACCAGGAAGGGTCCTGATGTCCCCCACGTGGTCTGAAGAGTTAATTTTTTTTTTTTTTTTTTTATTTTAATAAAAATAAAAAAAAATAAATAATAAAGGTAACCCTGTGAGTGCCGCAGGTGTCCCGTGCTGGAGACCCCTGTGGCACTCACAGGGTCACTTTTTTTTTTTTTTCCCCAAAGACCTCATTGGGGGGGATCAGGGGGGGGTCCTGATGCCCCTCAATGAGGTCTATAATTAAAAAAAAAAAAAATTAAACAAAAAAAACGAACCTTGTGTGTGCCACAGGGGGGTCCAATGCCGCCCCCCCTCCTGTGGCGCACACACAGGGCTTTTATCATTACTTTGTTACCAGAGGTTGTTGGGGGGCCATCAGGATTGGTCCTGATGGCCCCCCAACAAGCTCTGATTACAAAGTAATGATAAAAAAAAAAAATTAACCCTCTGAGTGCCACAAAGGTCCAATGCGTTGCTTTGCAATGCGCTGGAGACCCCTGTGGCACTCACAGGAACACTTTTTTTTTTTTTTTTTTTGTAAGACCTCATTGGGGGGATCAGGGGGGTCCTAATACCCCTCAATGAGGTCTATAATAAAAAAAAAAGTAAATAATAATAATAATAAAAAAAAAATTAACCCTGTGTGTGCTACTGGGGGGGACAATGCAGCCCCCCTTCTGCGGCAGACACAGGGCTTTTATCATTACTTTGTTATCAGAGATTGTTGGGGGGTCATCAGGATTGGTCCCTCTGAGTGCCACAAGGATCCAATGCATTGGAAACCCCTGTGGCACTCACAGGGTTATTTTAAACTAAGACCTCATTGGGGAGGGGATCAGGGAGGTCCTGATGCCCCTCAATGAGGTATGTAATAAAAAAAAAATAAAAAAATAATGAAAAAAATGTAACCCTGTGTGTGCCTCTGGGAGGGGGGGTTCAATGCAGACCCCCTTCCTGTGGCACACACAGGACTTTTTATCATTACTTTGTGAACAGAGCTTGTTTGGTGGCCATCTGAATACAAAGTAACAATAAACAAAATGTAACCCTTTGTGTGCCACAGGGGCCCAATGCATTGCTTTGCAATCCACTGGACACCCCTGTGGCACACACAGGATTATTTTTTTTTCCCCTTTTATTTTTTATTTAGACCTCATTGTATGGGTTCTGATGCCCACAACGAGGTCTACACAAAAATATTGGGGGAAAAGCCCCAAAAAATGCACGTGCCACAGGGGGTGTCCAACGCAGTGCTTTGCAATACGTTGGACCCCCTGTGACACACACACACACACTCGCACACTTTTTTTTTTTTTCCCCCATTATTCTGTTTTTAGACCTTGATGGGGACACCAGGAATTTTCCTGATACTGCCTTCCCAACGAGGTATGAATACAAAATAATAATTAAAAAAAAAAAAAACTGTTTGTGTGCAACAGGGGGTCCAACGCATTGCTTTGCAGTGCATTGGGCACCCCTGTGGCATGCACAAGAAATGCCTCCAATCCCCCCACCACCACGTACCGTATCCCCCTGCCTGGTTCCACAGCCAACTGGCAGTCCCATTCCCCAGCCTGACCCCTAGCCTGTTTCCACTGCCTGCTGGTAGACTCAAAGTACCAGTATGCACTAGATTCAGGTTGGGAATAAAACTTTGTATGAGGGGGACATACAGTGCACACTGGTAGTCACAGATCCCCCATACACACTGACAGTGCCCCACCATCACCACCATCCTTGCTCCTCTGCTCATACCCACACACACTGCGTAATCCCTCACCCTCCCACACTGTTACACTGGTAGTCACAGGTCCGCACGTACTCTAGCTGACACCCTACCGTCTTTCATCTGTTAGCCATAAAATCACACATACACTGTTTGCTTTCCCATTCCTGTTTCACTGGTAGCTACGCTCCTGTCACCCAAATCGGTATGTCAACCCACAGCAGTTGAGTACCATTTTTCTTAGGCTGGCAAGAAGTCCTCCTAGGAAATCCCACGCCATTGAACCATTTTAGTATCTTTGAAGTGACTGATGTGTAAAACAAATGTTTTTTTTTCCTTTAGCGCCACATTCTGGAAATAGTTGTGCCAACTAACTTAGGGGTAAAAAGGCAAGTGACCCCTCATTAGATACGGCATGTTGTCTTCTTTCCAAAATTGTATAGTTTATCTGCCTTTTCTTCACTTCTGAAGGTGTTATAGTCATTTTCGTACAGGCAAGTCAGGTTTGAGAAAATGTTTGAAACATCAGAGTTTGTAGTAGGTGTAGTTTTCTACTTCTAGCACCCCCTAAGGTAGTTCAACTCATACCAGTGGGGTGTTGTTTGACTCCTAAGCGCACTAGCTAACGAATGCAGTTGAAAATTCCAAGGTTTTCACAGAGATCCATATATTTGATGGGGCAGAAATGTAAGAAAATGCCTTTTTTTTTTTTTTTTTTCATTAGCGCCACCTCCTGGAAGCATTTGTGCATACCAGCCTTTGGGTATGAAGGCAAGTGACCCCTCATTAGATGCAGCAGGTTATTTTCTTTCCAAAATGGCATTGTTTTCTACCTTTCCTGCATATCTATTATGGTTATAACAATTTTAGTGCAAGCAGATAATTTAAGAAACAAAAGTGTCAGGTTTACGTACGTGTTCCTAGCACCCACATATTGTATGTTAACCTGCACAAATGGGCTACCATTTTTCTCATGTTGGTAGCAGGTACTGAATACATCAGGAAATGTTATGGTTTTCAAAGATTTTAGTATCTTTGAAGTGGTGGAAATGTAAAAAAACATGTATTTATTCCCATAGCGCCACCTTTTGGAAATATTTGTGCACTTCAGCCCAGGGGGTAGAAAGGCAAGTGACCCCTCACTTGATGCGGAGAACGTCTACTTTCCAAAATGGTATACCTTTTATACCTTTCCTTCATGACTAACAGTTATGAACATTTTAGTACAAGCAGCCATTTTCGAAGAAGCAAACAGGTAGTTGTAGTTATGTGCTTCTGGCACCCCTAAGGTATGTAGATTAATTCCAATGGGGTGTCATTTTTCTCCTAAGAGCACTAGCTAATGCATACAGTTGGAAATTCCATGGTTTTCACAGATTTCCATACAGATGAAGGGGCAGAAGTGTAAGAAAATACATTTTTTTTCCTATAGTGCCACCTTCTGGAAGCATATGGGCACAACAGGCTTGGGGTAAGAAGGCAATTCACCCCTCATTTGATGTGACAGGTTGTCTTCTTTCCAAAATGGTATGGTTTGTGTAGCCTTTCTTCACTTCTCTAGTTGTTATAACCATTTTTGTAGAGACAAGTAATGTTTGATTCCATATCATGAATTAGTTCTTCAATCATTGTGCCCTAATTCTTAGGACCAAAAAAAGAAACTTGTTTTCTTTTACTGGATGTAGTTAGGTGTCTGTTTTTTGCAAGATACCTTTTTGTTTTAACCTGGAAGGCTTCTGAAAAGGCAGACCTGCTTTCAAATCTATAATTTCTAAATGCATAAAGTGGACCATGAAACAAACATATCATCTTAAATCTCATTCAGCTCCATTCTGAATAACAGCCTTTTCTTCACATCACCTTAATGCTTCCTGTACTTCGAAACACCAACCCTATACAGATCAAGTCAGATCCTCAGTTTATACTTTTACAAACGTCTACGAAGTAAACCTTTTTGCATCCCAAGATGCCAGTTTTGGTTGCAAAGTTTTGTAGGCCGTAGCCCCCCCCCCCCCCCCTTTCTTGTATTTTCTGCAACCACTATGGGACATCCCAGTTGATTACTGCACTGAGAGTCTTGGAGTTTATCTTGGAGTGGGGTGCCTTGTCTTTTTATTTACCTCTTTCTGCTTTGCTATAAGTAAACTTAAGTAGGTAACTGCTGGATGAGTTATATAGGGTAGAATATGTGAGGAGTTTCATCATTGAGTGCCTCCCTCCCCTTTTACTAATCATTCATCCAACCATCTCTGTCTAGCTATCATTTTCACCTCTAACCCAACCTCTCTAGCACTGCAAGATTTTAGCTCATAAATTGTATCAAACTAACAGATGCACATAAAATGTATACGATTGCTTTCCTTTGCATTTTTTTTCCTGATTCTATCTGTTGGCTAATTGTGATTGATAGGAGTTGTTGTCCCCAACAACAACCATTCGAACTATTAACTCTACCCCATCTGTAAACTTTGAATTCTTGGGAGCATTATTCTCAAAAGGAGAGCACAGGGCATATCAACAGCAGAACAGTCTCTTAGTATTCAGGGTGTTAAGAACCCACGTTAAATAGAGAGAGATGTCTAACTGTCTTCAAAGTGTAGTTGACTTGCCCCAGGATTGCTCTGCTTTTGTGCATAAGGCTCAAGGTGACATTGTGCAGTAGTAAAGGAAATAACAATGGGACTATTTTGCTGTAGTGTACCTGGAAAAAGCTTTGAAAATGTTTTTTTGCCTCTTGAGGACCAGAGGGGTATGCAACGCATTGCAAAATCCTCCTGGTTCTTAAGAGTTTAACCCCTTAAGGACCAGCCTCACGGGGAGTCCTGAAATCCATGACGTGCCAGGACCCTTCATAGGTCATTATAGCACATTTTACCCATGACTGTCCTGGCACGTCATGGGTCCTTAAGCTGTTAAGGCAATATATGTTTGAGATTAATGATTTTTCCTCATCATGTCTGATGATTTATTTTTTTTTTTTTTTTTTTTCCTTTCTCCATATCTTTTGTAGTTGCTACAGAATCAGGTAATTTTCTTTTGCAAAAGGGTTACTTCTTACATAATGTCTTATTGTTTCTCCTGCCTATAAACAAAGTTTTTTTTTTTTTCTTTCTGTCAGTTGGTGTTTTTCCCTTTTCTGCCAGAGGGGTTCAGTGTGCGCATCTCTTTGGAATAAAACAGTTTGATCTGCACCATAGAGTATATGGATCTACCTTAGCAGTTTGAATTCTGCATGGCACAACCGTTATTTTATTTGTGGTCACTATTAGTGAATTGGCATTATCAGAATAAATCTACGTAACTCCTCAAGGACTAGTGACCCCTCAGATCATTAAGTGGTTAAAAAGTAAACTGATTTAATGACAAATACCATAACTTTTTAACCTTTTCAGTGTCCTGAAGAGACTTGTGGCAGAAAGAGGGTAAAGCAACCAGTAAATCCTAAATGTAATTTTCTCTGTATTAGTATTGTAAATGTAGCTTTTATGTTTGGTTTCAATTATTGATTTGAAAATCAATGTCGAATTCCTTCCTAGCTGCTTTCTAATCTTTCATGACTGGAAAGCATGATATGTTTGAAAATACAATTGACAATTATTTTTGGGATGAGTAATACACAACATGATAAAGAAATTGTTAAAAGAACAGTAACATGGTAAATTAGGTTAAAAAAAAAAAAAAGACACTAGTCCATCAAGTTCAGCCTTTGCCTCATAACCCAGAGAAAGTAAACACCATTTATATTGTTGTCACATGTCCCTGACTAAAACAAATCTAGTCCTGGTAGCTCAGGAATTAACTTGCCGAACCATCCACCTAATTCCTGCAGCTTTCGGGGAAGGCTTCCACTGCTTTTCTGTTTGATTGACAATTGGTAATATGGTTTCAACTTCCATCTAGGGTTGGCTGTTTCTCTTGTTCAGAGAAGAATTGCCTGGCATTTAGTGGCTAGACTGCTGTTATAGCAGGACCAGTATGATATGCTTTAGGATATTTCTTCTCTGTGAAAGGCACTAGTAGGCTAAAAGACTCCACCCTGGGTTGGATACCATTCCTAGAGAGCCTGCAAATATGAATTGCAGGCTTGCTCCTAGTTGAGCATCTGTCTTTATTGTCATTAAAATAGGCACAGACAAATTTAATCAATTGTTGTCTGGGGAATACAGTCTATAAGTGTGTGTGGGTTATTTTTTTTTTCTTTTTTTGGTAAGGGGATCTAATGATGATTTACAAATGCTGACAGTAAGTACTTACAATTTATGTTAACAAATGTAATATTTAGTTGTTGGTGTTCTCTTAAAGGAACACTAGCACTTAAAATAAAATTGGTCCATATAACTTTAAATATCATGGACTTGCAGCTAGCTTATATAAAATGCATAATTCATATGTTACATCCCTACAATATAATCCTAAACTGGCTTGTTAAATAGAGGTAACACCTCCTAACAAAAACATCCCGCTTACCTTGCTGAAAATCATAATAGCTTATATCAATTTTGCGCTTGTGTCTTTTGTCCGAGAGAACGTCTTCAGTCGATGTCCATGGAGGCGGACATGACAGATGCTAGCATGACCATAAGACTCAAATTCTTCTACCACTGCAAATGCAACTCATGTCTTTGCAGTGCTTGCAAATTCTTCCTGGGCTTTAAACTGTTAGAGGCTCCTGCACTAAAAGAAAACACCAACAACTGTTATCCGCTTCTCTTGAGCAAAGGCAGAAGAGGAAAAATTAATATGGGCCATCAGATTTTTGAGGTCCTAGAAAAGTAAATGTGAAGTTATTAGCTTACTTTATTACCTTCATTGCATGTGTAAACTGAGGGCAGCACAGTGGCTCAGTGGATAGCACTGTTGCCTTGCAGCGCTGGGGTCCTGGGTTCAAATCCCACCAAGGACAACATCTGCAATGAGTTTGTATGTTCTCACTGTGTTTGCGTGGGTTTCCTCCGGGTACTCCGGTTTCCTCCCACACTCCAAAAAACATACTGGTAGGTGAATTTAGATTGTGAGCCCCAATGGGGACAGGGACCAATATGAGTGTAAAGCGCTGCGGAATCTGTGTGCGCTATATAAATAAAGGATTATTATTACAGTTGTGCTGTTTTGTACTGTGTGAGGAGCTTGTTTGATAATGCATTATGAATTGTTCCTACTGCTTAGCATAGCCCTGAAAGGAGAGAGAGAGACACACACACACACACACACACACACACACACACACACACACACACACACACACACACACACACACACACACACACACACACACACACACACACACACACACACACACACACACACACACACACACACACACACACACACACACACACACACACACACACACACACACACTGGCTTGGGGTGTGCATTTGAGAGATGGCTGGAGAACCACTGCTCCATATTCCTTATTAGGATGTTAAACCAACCATAAACCCATTTTGTCCAGGCTTTAGTGCAAGGGAAAATTTGGTCCTTCATTGACGTCCTTCCTTTTTGGACTTGACGTGCTGTGTGTGAGGCTGGTCTACCGCTCCTTCCTTGCCACACAGAGAGAGAGCGCTGGAGGGAGCGCGCCTCCCTCCCGCGCGCCCTGTGCACGCACGCGCCTCCCTCCCGCGCGCCCTGTGCACGCACGCGCCTCCCTCCCGCGCGCCCTGTGCACGCACGCGCCTCCCTCCCGCGCGCCCTGTGCACGCACGCGCCTCCCTCCCGCGCGCCCTGTGCACGCACGCGCCTCCCTCCCGCGCGCCCTGTGCACGCACGCACGCGCCTCCCTCCCGCGCGCCCTGTGCACGCACGCACGCGCCTCCCTCCCGCGCGCCCTGTGCACGCACGCACGCGCCTCCCTCCCGCGCGCCCTGTGCACGCACGCACGCGCCTCCCTCCCGCGCGCCCTGTGCACGCACGCACGCGCCTCCCTCCCGCGCGCCCTGTGCACGCACGCGCCTCCCTCCCGCGCGCCCTGTGCACGCACGCGCCTCCCTCCCGCGCGCCCTGTGCACGCACGCGCCTCCCTCCCGCGCGCCCTGTGCACGCACGCACGCGCCTCCCTCCCGCTCGCCCTGTGCACGCACGCACGCGCCTCCCTCCCGCTCGCCCTGTGCACGCACGCACGCGCCTCCCTCCCGCGCGCCCTGTGCACGCACGCGCCTCCCTCCCGCGCGCCCTGTGCACGCACGCACGCGCCTCCCTCCCGCTCGCCCTGTGCACGCACGCACGCGCCTCCCTCCCGCTCGCCCTGTGCACGCACGCACGCGCCTCCCTCCCGCTCGCCCTGTGCACGCACGCACGCGCCTCCCTCCCGCTCGCCCTGTGCACGCACGCACGCGCCTCCCTCCCGCTCGCCCTGTGCACGCACGCGCCTCCCTCCCGCTCGCCCTGTGCACGCACGCACGCGCCTCCCTCCCGCTCGCCCTGTGCACGCACGCGCCTCCCTCCCGCGCGCTCTGTGCACGCACGCGCCTCCCTCCCGCGCGCTCTGTGCACGCACGCGCCTCCCTCCCGCGCGCTCTGTGCACGCACGCGCCTCCCTCCCGCGCGCTCTGTGCACGCACGCGCCTCCCTCCCGCGCGCTCTGTGCACGCACGCGCCTCCCTCCCGCGCGCTCTGTGCACGCACGCGCCTCCCTCCCGCGCGCTCTGCGCACGCACGCGCCTCCCTCCCGCGCGCTCTGCGCACGCACGCGCCTCCCTCCCGCGCGCTCTGCGCACGCACGCGCCTCCCTCCCGCGCGCTCTGCGCACGCACGCGCCTCCCTCCCGCGCGCTCTGCGCACGCACGCGCCTCCCTCCCGCGCGCTCTGCGCACGCACGCGCCTCCCTCCCGCGCGCTCTGCGCACGCACGCGCCTCCCTCCCGCGCGCTCTGCGCACGCACGCGCCTCCCTCCCCGCGCGCTCTGCGCACGCACGCGCCTCCCTCCCGCGCGCTCAGCGCACGCACGCGCCTCCCTCCCGCGCGCGCACAGAGTCTGTCCGCGTGCCTCCCTCCCGCGCTCTCTGTGCGCGCGCCTCCCTCCCGCGCTCTCTGTGCGCGCGCCTCCCTCCCGCGCTCTCTGTGCGCGCGCGCCTCCCTCCCGTGCTCTCTGTGCGCGCGCGCCTCCCTCCCGCGCTCTCTGTGCGCGCGCGCCTCCCTCCCGCGCTCTCTGTGCGCGCGCGCCTCCCTCCCGCGCTCTCTGTGCGCGCGCAGAGCGCCAAGAGAGAGGCGAGAGCGGGAGGAAGGCGAGAGCGCCAAGAGAGCGGGAGGGAGGCGAGAGGGGAGGCGGGAGCGCAGAGCGAGCGCGGGAGGGAGGCGAGAGGGGAGGCGGGCGCGCAGAGCGAACGCGGGAGGGAGGCGAGAGGGGAGGCGGGCGCGCAGAGCGAACGCGGGAGGGAGGCGAGAGGGGAGGCGGGCGCGCAGAGCGAGCGCGGGAGGGAGGCGAGAGGGGAGGCGGGCGCGCAGAGCGAGCGCGGGAGGGAGGCGAGAGGGGAGGCTGGCGCGCAGAGCGAGCGCGGGAGGGAGGCGAGAGGGGAGGCGGGCGCGCAGAGCGAGCGCGGGAGGGAGGCGAGAGGGGAGGCGGGCGCGCAGAGAGCGCGCGGGAGGGAGGCGAGAGCGCGCGCAGAGAGCGGGAGGGAGGGAGGGAGGCGAGAGCGCGCGCAGAGAGCGGGATGGAGGGAGGCGAGAGCGGGTTGGAGGGAGGGAGGCGAGAGCGCGCGCAGAGAGCTGGATGGAGGGAGGGAGGGAGGCGAGAGCGCGCGCAGAGAGCTGGATGGAGGGAGGGAGGCGAGAGCGCGCGCAGAGAGCGGGATGGAGGGAGCGAGGCGAGAGCGCGCGCAGAGAGCGGGATGGAGGGAGCGAGGCGAGAGCGCGCGCAGAGAGCGGGATGGAGGGAGCGAGGCGAGAGCGCGCGCAGAGAGCGGGATGGAGGGAGCGAGGCGAGAGCGCGCGCAGAGAGCTGGATGGAGGGAGGGAGGCGAGAGCGCGCACAGAGAGCTGGATGGATGGAGGGAGGGAGGCGAGAGCGCGCGCAGAGAGCACGCGGGAGGGAGGCGAGAGCGCGCGCGCAGAGAACGGGAGGGTGGGAGGCGAGAGCGGGAGGGAGGCAGGCAAGCGGGAGGCAGGCGAGGGCGCGTGCAGTGAGCGGGAGGCGAGAGGGAGGCAAGAGCACTCACACGGGCACACACACACACGGGCACACAGAGAGAGAGAGAGACGGGCACACAGAGAGAGGGAGAGAGAGACGGGCACAGAGAGGCACACACAGAAGGGCACAGGCACACACACAACCTTCCTTGGACCAATTACTGTTGGAGAAATGGAAAACACCTGACAGGAGGTGGTTCTTTAACTGTGTATCTCTCTCTTATGCTCTTTCTGGTGAGGATGTGGTGCAGTGGGCCATTCCTCCTGTGGTTGATTACCAGTTTCTCTTCTTGCCAAGAATACTGCTTTACCACTGGCAGATGCTGTTTCTCTCATATATCAGGCTTGCAAGCTCCTGAATTCCTATTTGAAGGCGAATGTTTTGACCTTTGGGACAGCCTTATGTCCTGAATTTGCCTTTGCATGGAACACCGCTAGAGCTCTTGCTTTCTCGGGGGACCATCTTCTGGAAACTGTCCAAGAGGATGCACCCCAAGAGGACTTTGTTGTGTTCCTTGTGTCTAAGTGTCTTGAAACCTGTGCTTAACTTACTGAATCGTTTTTGTGTCTCTAAGCTTACTGGAAGGACCTCGGTGCTTACTGCATGTGGTTACAGCTCATAAGCGGTTCCTGCAGTTTTCTTTTCAAAATCTTTTGATTTCAATAGATTTTTATTGGTTTTCAAAATTTTTGGAAAAAGAAGAGGGGTACAGAAAGTAAAAGGGGGGAGATGGGGGATATACACAGTATATGGCATCATCATCAAATCCACCCTCATCATCATCAAATCCACACACAGAAAGTGAAAAAAGCATGGGACAGTGCATATAATTATCAAGCTAATCATGGAAGCAATACGGTACAGATTATACACATTTGCAGTTAAATGTACATCACAGTGCCCAGAGTTCTCAATCCCACCCACACAGTCTTGCCAGTCTTGGTGGGAAAATATGAGGGGGAGTATGCCTTGTGCAGTAGGCAGCAAGTCCGGGCAGGTAGTCAGAAGTCTGAGATTTGTCCTACATGGTGTCAGTCTAGTAGCTCTCTCTGGTCTGAGTGTAAACACGTCAAGAGACTAGTAGTGGGAACTCAAGGCTTTCCAAGAACAGCAACCAATGGAAACAGATTGCATTGTACCTAACCAAGTCGTCAGGAGAAGAAGAGGCAAGTTCTGCCATCATCCTGAGCTCCTCCGACCCTCTCCACCCAAGCAGCAAGCCCGGAGAAGATTGATTCCTCCAGTATAATGGTATCAAAACTATTACAAGCGACCAATAATTGGGGAACCAGCATCCTTTTATAATTAGAAGGGCTCAAGGACGTATGGTAGAGTAGGAGATGCTCTGGTTTGAACTCTGGGTTATCAGAAAGATGCTGGATAATTTTGTATATCGCTGCCCAATATGGTGTGATCTCAGTTCACTCCCACCAAAGGTGAAGGAGATGACCAGGTGCCCTCCGACACCTCCAGCAGAGGCCATCATGGCTGGGATCAATTTTCTGCAAGGTCACAGGAGTCATGTTCCATCTGGACAGTATATATAATATGCAGATTCTTGGTATTTCTTGGAAACTGATGCTGCGTGAGGTACATTATCTGTTCCCACTGTTTTGAAGATAGTGTAATGCCGACGTCCAATTCCCAGTGCCCTATGAAGGATGGAGTCGGTGCATGTCCATCCATAAATAGCATCGAGGACAGACGAGATATGCCATGACTGGGGGAGGGTGTCTGGTCAGGTACATTCCGTCTCAAAGTATGTGAGTGGTCCAGAAATGTGATGATGTACAATGGATGCAATAAAATGTCCCAGTTGGTAATGTCTGAATGTGCGTAGAGAGGTTGGGTGTGTATTGCCAAGCATATCCCGAAGAGGCAGTAAGCTGCCTGGCCCACATACCTTGAAACAAATGGTGTTGTGGAAATTGTGTCAAGGAGGTAAAGTCAGGGTTATGGTTGATGGGAGTCTTGGGTGAGGGAAAGGAGGTCATTGAATGTTTGATGTTGGTCGAGTTCCAAACTTTCAGCGTCACCTGAATAAAAGGACATTGTTTCAGAACAGTATCCTGTTTATCGGGAAGCAACCAAATTGCGGACTGGATACTCTGCCTAGTTCTGCATGAGTCTTTGTTAACCCACTGCTTACGCTTCGCGGATACAGCCCAGTTAATGATCCTAAGGCAGTGGGTCACCTGATAATACTTGATGTCAGGGAGAGCTAAGCCTCCCAGCCGTCTGCCTCTGCATCCTGCCATGCCAGATATGTGCACCACTTGTATGGGAAAGAATCTTGCAAGGGGCCCCTAACTTGGTTTGGTACAGAAATATTTAGCACCTCTGATTTTAGTCATGTTAATTTTCAGGTTGGATAAGTATCCATACTCGGTGAGTTTTGTGTTGGAGGGATGACCGAGAGATGTTAGGTTCTGTGATCAGGAAAAGCATGTCATCCATGAAGGCAGCAACCTTATACTGCGAATCACCCAAACATACACCATGAATGTCGGCATTGAGTTGGATCGCTTTCAAAAAGGGCTCCAATGACAACACAGACAGGAGGGGTGACAGAGGGCATCCCAGGCATGTCCTGTTCATGATCAAAAAGGGTTATGAATGGAGGCCATTCACTCTTACACAGGCCAGTGGTCCAGAGTACGGGGCAGCGATCCAGGCGCACTTATTAGGGCCCAGGCCCACATGTTCTATGATAGCCATCAAAAAGGACCAATCTACCCTATCAAACTCCTTATCCGCATCCGTGGAGAGGAGTAGAAGCTCGGAACCACCGGCCCGCGTGGTGCTAATAAGACTGAGAACTTTGAGGTTGTCTCTGGCCTCGTGGCCAGGGACAAAGCCAGACTGACTGCAGAGTATAAGGCTGGGTAAGTGTGGTTGTAAGTGAAGAGCTATCAATTTCACAAATAACTGCGTTCAGTAGCGAGATGGGGCAGAAGCTAGCACATTGCTCCCTACCCCTACCCTCCTTGGGTAGCACTGTTATCGGCTCCTGAAGAGTATGGGGGTGCAATCTGGTGCACTGCAGGATGGAATTGAACATATCTGTCGTGTCACCAGAGTTCAGAGGGGAAAGTCTTGTAATATCTAAGGGTGAGTCTGTCAGGGCCTGGTGCCTTACCAGTCTGCGAGTCCTTAATGGCTACTGGCAACTCCTCCTCAGTAAATCGGTGTTCCAAAGAGGAGGCCACCAGCAGGGACAGTTTGTGGTGTATGTGATCTGTCAAAATATTGTCTTATTGAATGCTCTTGATGTGCACTGTGGTGTGCAGAAGAGGGTGGGGGTGAGGTTATACATCTCAGCATATTAGTCCTTAAAGTGATTGTAATGTCTTAATTGCTTAAAAAGTCATATTGTACATCATAAACTAGGAAATCCATTGGTGCTGTTCCTATCTCTCAAACCTTTATGGTTTGAGAGAGAGAGCATTTTAAAGCCCTCTTCTCCTGATGTCAGCCATAAGCTGACAGCAGGAGTTCCTGGTCTGTGGACCGACAGGTGGCTCTTCAGCAGAGCCGCAATAGCACAATAAAGATGTGAGAGATAGCAATAGCACCGATGGATTTCTTATTTTATACTGTACAATATGACTTTTTATGTAATTCAGACATTACTATTCCTTTAAAAGCTTCAGCTATTTGGGATGGCAAGTGTACTAACTTATTCTGGGCGCTCCTTATTTTAGGAATGTGGGAGAGCTGAATGCACTTGTGGAGCATATGCATCAACAGCCTGCCACATTTATTTCTGTTTGCAAAAAAAGAATTGGTGCGCTAAATGGTGTTTGGTGGTCAATATCTGCCAGTTGTTTCCTCTTTAGCAAAAGGGATTGAGTGGTCTGTAGAAGGGTTTGTTTGTGTGAGTTCAAGGTGCGAAATATCCCTAGTCAGGGTGGCAATTTTTGTTTGTGCCCTTTTCTGTGCTAATCCCTGCGCTATGAGACGCCCCCCTAACCACACACTTATGAGCCTCCCATACCACTGGTAAGGGGACCCCAGAATAGAGATTCTCAGTAAAAATAATTTTTTTGTAATGTTGCAGTCTCCGAAGCAAGCAGTGGGTCAAGCAGGAGTGACTCATTAATCCTCCATGAAGTCTGTTTCAGACGTGTGAAAAGGAGAGGTCAGCTGTAATCGACAGGGGAGTGATCCAACCATGTCATAGGCTCTGTAGATCCTGAAGTAATAGAGTCCAGGTCTGTCTGGAAGAGAGTCCGATATAGGGTTCTCCAGCAGTCTATGAGTTGGTGTTGGGCCAGAGTGACTCTCATCCTCCGCAGGAGGTTGGCTGTGAAATGGTAGACAATTGAGGAAGTGTCTATGGAAGGGTCCAAAGCTACATTCAGGTCACCCCCAAACACCAGTACACCCTCTTGAAACCTCTAGAGCTTTGACAACACTGAGGGGAGAAATGTTGATTACTTCAAATTGGAAAAATACACATTAGCTATAGTGTACATCGTGTCCAAGAGCTTTCCCTTTACAAGAAGAAAATGCCCATCACTTTCGTTAAGGGTCTCTATGTCCCTAAGAGGGTATTCCTGGATATCCGCGTAGCCACCCCCCTAGTCTTCGAATGGACGTTTTTGCTATAAAAGGTCAGAGGGTAGTGTCTAGTAGACAAGGAGTGGGATTTATGGACAACAAAGTGGGTCTCTTGGATTAATGGCCAATAAAAAAGAGGAAAACAAGAAAAGAGGGAGGGCAAAATAAACCACTCTCCCCTACTGTTAACTCAAAAAGAAGGATCTAATATGTGAGGCACTGTATAGAAGCAAATCAAACATATAGTAATGTAAATACTTTATTCACAAAATGGAAAGATAGATACAAAAGATTAAAAACATTTAAAGCTCATGTGAGGCAGGGGATATCTCCAGTTACAAGGTGGATAAATGCAGAGAAAGCTGATAAACAATATAAACTGCCTTTCACAAAAAGCACAGTCTAAGCAAAATATATTAAACTGTATGACAAGAATACCATCGCATCCATGATCTATATAATGACACCTCAAATGTGATACAACATATAAATATCTAAATCTGAATCCTAATGAAGTGAACCTACACAATCTATACAAAGCGTGCAAGTTCACTATTAAGTACAATAAATATAAACACTCATGTTATAAATCGTGAAAAAAAGGAAAAGAAAATAGAGATACTTAGACCATAAAGCAAGTCACTGTCTATCCTGGAATGCAATGGGAAACCCCTCTGAAACAGGAGAAACACCCCCCCCCCCCTTACACAGCAGCTAGAGGTCCCAACGCGTATCGCCGTTACCGGCTTTGTCAAGGGATGCTCTGTATCTAACGGCTGCATTTTTTGAATGTTCTGCTATCCAATGGGATCACTTCCCTCATTAGTCCCAAACAATGATCCTCACGCGTTAGAAACTCCGTCTAGTAAATATATCTCCGATGGCAACAGCAGAGATATCATGTAAGTATAAGTAATCAAATATTGATAGTCACACAAATATACAGATTCCACCATGTCGGTGGTGGCCAGACGAGCTCTTTGGCTCAAGATTTGGGCTGCTGACACGGCTTCTAAGAAAGTCTTACTTTCCTTGCCTTTTCAGGGTACCTCCTTGTTTGGGCCACATCATGAATGAAGCCACCTTGTTAACAGGAAGGGCTACGACCTTCTTGGATGATGGCCGTGGACATCCATGTTCCCTCTGTGGTTTCACCAATTCTTTCTGACTAAACTGTCTTTGAACTTTTGGGGGTAGTCCCTTTGGGGGGAATATTGTCATGATCGGCCCTTTTTGTGGTTCCTTGTCTGTTTTTTAGTCTGTTTTTCCCTTGTTATCCAGATCTTGGTTCCCCCCTTGTCTTATGTTTACTCTAGCCTTTATAGTGCGTCAGTGCTTTTGGGAGGATGTGCCATCAAAGAGTTCCAGTTTGTGACCTGTAGTTCCAGTATTGTTCATGTGTGATATTCTTGTGTATTAACCCGGCTTGTCCTTCGACTTCCCTACTGCTCTAAGGTTTGGTATAGTGTTCTCAGATTTCCTGTTAACCAACTTTGGCTCCATTTATTCATCTACTCTTCCTCCTGTGTGCTGCTTTGGCCAATTAGTTTCCGACCTTTGCTTCACTGGTGGCCATTCCTCATCTGCCTCTTGATACTGCATAGCCTGCCCGTTCCTGACCTGGCCTGTTTGAATTCCAACCATCGTCGACCATGGCGGTCTTCTATTCTCTGCTCCCAGTCGAAGATTGACCACCTTGACCCCCAGCCGGAGATTGATCACCTTGACCTCCAGTCGGCTGCCAGCCGGAAGACTGGCCGCCTCGGCCGCCAGCCGGAAGACTGGCCGCCTCGGCCGCCAGCCGGAAGACTGGCCGCCTCGGCCGCCAGCCGGAAGACTGGCCGCCTCGGCCGCCAGCCGGAAGACTGGCCGCCTCGGCCGCCAGCCGGAAGACTGGCCACCTCTCATACATCCACCATCTAGTCTATTGTCTCCAACAATAGCGAACAACAAATACTGCAGGTGGGTTGTATGTACTGTTAATTATTTTGACCACAGTGAGTAGCTGCTTTTCTCCACCTTGTCATCTGCGTGGCCGGCTCATCCAGTCAGCACTAATCTGCCCTTGTGGCCAGCTTCCCTAAACCGGCTTAGGCCTCAACAAGGAAGGCTAGAGAGCAGCCTCCACCAACCAGCCTATAATTGTAGTCTTCACTCCCAAACTTCTGGCTCCCTGGGGCCTACCTTTCAGTATACTCTGTTTTTGTTGTTGTGCTCTTGTCACATTATATCTATCAAATAGCAGTCTGTCACCACTTTGTGGAGAACTTGCTTCACAGAGTCTAACCAGGTAGCGTAGTCTGTCAGATCATCACAGCATTGCATTAACTACTTTAGGACTAGTCCTCAAGGGATTAAATCCACATTAGTTCACTTCATATTTTCTAAATCCTCTTAATGGAATAACTTCCCCCAGCTGATAGGAGTTTGGATATATAAATGTATCCCCTTTAGGTTCAGAGGACTGCACAACCCTACAATGCACTGTTCTGCCCTCTCATCATCAAGATGTTACATTTATACACCTACAACTGCAGATGAGTAGAAATTTATGGTGAGGCAGTAGGTTGACTTAGTATCACTAGGACCCTATTCTATTTTTTTCTCTCCCCTGTATGGCTTGTAAAACATTACTTTACCATGCAAAACTGACCACTGACAGCAAACTGGGTAGTATTCTAGTTAAATCTGCAACAGTGAGCAAGTTGGACCCAGGTCAAGTGGTTTCTCCTTTGAAGAGTCTCAATGCTGTCTTTCAGATGGGTTCACAGATTCTGGTATTACCGCTAAAGTGAATGGTGAACACAAGGAGAAAGATCTGGAGCCCTGGGATGGGGGTGAAAGTCTCATTAATAGCACCATATCTTCTAATACCGAGGAACTGGACTCTCTAGATACAGATGTTGTAAGTAAATAATTGAAATACAGACAATGTCAAAATGCTTGGTGGTTCATAATTTCATTTATATCAGCATTTGTTTATCATTTGCCATGTCTCACTGCATTGTGACATTTTTTTCATCAAAGTAAATTGTATGTTAACTGGAGTAATTTTTAAAGGAATTTCAAAATCACCTCTTATGTTTCTGTTTAAAAAAAATATATAATGTGTGTGTGCGCGCTCAAAAGTTTGGGTACCCCTAGCCACAAATCACATGTTTTGTTGATTTTCTAAGTGAAAAGAAATTAGCACAACCATTGCAGCAAAAAAAAGTTAAACTTGACACATCTGAAAATTGTAATGCCCAGTTACTGTTCATTTACTGACTATAACAAGAAAAAATGTGACGTGCAAAAGTTGATCAACTATTTTTTTTTCTTTCGGGTTTTTTTTTTTTTTTTTAAGGTCTCAGAGCTTAATTGACTAATTTTAGGCCTTAATCTAAGGTGATGACAATCCCAGAGCTTAATTCCCTGACTCTTGAATATCTCAGGGTGCTTACACTCAACAACCATAGGCTAAGCAATTGAATCAGAAAATAAAGATAATTGACTCTTACAAAGAAGGGGAAAGCTATAAAAATGTCATTGCTCCCTGGGTGTCGTTTCCTCTGTCTAAAATATCGTTAAGAAATGGGGAGGTTGAGTGGAGATGAGCTGTTAAAGTCAATACAAGACGAATCTCTGATAGAGCTCCTCTTACACTGGTCAGTAATGCAAAATAAACCCCCCCATATCACTGCAAAGGATCTGCAGGAAAGTTTAGTTGGCACAGGAGTAGTGGTGCACCAGTCTACTGTGCAGCTTTGCTTGAAGAGTCATCAGAAGGAAAGTTACCTGCGATCTAATCACAAAAGTCAACTTCTGCAGTGTAAAATAACATTCCGATAAGCCAGGGGTTTTTTTGGAACAAAGTACTGTGGTCTCATTAAAGGGATAGTAAAGTCCCATAAAAAGTATGTCCTAAATCGTAGCTGCACTAAAAATAAACATTCAGTGTGCTTAATCCATAACGGTTTGAGAGAAATAAGAAAATGAAGTCCTCCATTCCCTCCCCTTTCTGCCTGACGAGCTGTAAAGCTGTTAGAGGCAGAATCTGGTCACCCGACTGTAGGCGGCTCTTCAGGTGCACTGTCATCTAGATATCTAGGTATAATTACTTCATCGGTATGATCTACGTGTTCCTGGCTTGCAAGCACACATTGTGGACCATTCCTATGAAGTAATTATACTTAGACATCTAGATGACAGCGCTCCTGAAGAGCCGCCTTCTGGTCCCTGAAGCAGTACTTCATGACGTCAGCTGTACAGCGGATGCATGAGATGGGGGAGGGAGCAGTTTGAGAGAGAGGATTAAGCACATTGAATTTTTTTTTAGTGCAGATACGATTTAGGACATACTTTTTATTGGACTATACTATCCCTTTACGTTTAATTTGAAGAGGAGAAGCATTTGTAGAAAAGAACACCTTGCCAAATGTTATGCATGGGGGTGGATTTACTATGCTTTGTGTTTGTGTGGCAGCCAGTGGAACAGGAAATATTGTGCGGTTAGTGGAAAGGATGGATTCTACTAAGTAGCAACAAATCCTAGAAGCTAATATCACACAGTTGGTAAAGAAACTGAAGCTGAAAAGAATTTGGATGTTACAACAAGCCAATGATCAAAAACATCTCAAAAGTAATTGAATGCTAAAATATCCCCCTTCCTGCCACTTTTACTGATGTAACACTGCTCACCTCAGAGCATAAAGACTGTCCAGATGGATTGCTGCAAGAGACAATCTTCAGTGAGCATAAGGAAAAACCTGTCAAGGGGGCAGGGTTTTCCTTATGCTCACAGTAAGAAAATTGTCCCTTGCTGCTGAGATCTGTCTGGTCCAGTATGACAGTATTGAAATAACACTCTCCATGACCCAAATACTATGGTGATTAATTGTAGCTGCATGGTATGCACTATCTTTGCATGACCTTTACGTAGCACATCAGCCCCAGTGGCAATACAGAACTTAAGAAAATGTACAACTCCACAAGACTGACATTATCCATTGAATAAAGTGCCCAGAATTATGTGCTTTCCACCCATAGGCTCCAGCTACACAATATATGAGAATAAAAAGACCAACCTGTTCTACACCTAAATGCTTTTCTGCATCTTTCATTTGTGTTCTTTACAGCCTGCAGCTTTTTCTTAATGTGCTCCTGTTCCTTCCGGCACATGTTGGGCATGACTGACTTGAGATGTCAGCAAAGCTTTAACCCACTAGTATCTAGCCCAATGGTTCTCAGTCTTTTTCTTGCTCGAGGCACCCCTAACATGCAATTGAGAACTTTCAGGGTACCCCTTACATACTTAATGTTATTTGTCAAGGACATAATGAAGGGTACAATACATAAATATACAGTTATTATTAGGTCTTACAATCACAGTAACAAAACATATTGTGCAAAACAATTTCCATAAATCCTATCTAATAATTCGCTAAATCGTGTGTTACGCCGCGACATGCGCAGTATACACTGCTGCGCGTGCTGCAGTCCTGCGCAGTAGAGACTGCCCGCGCCGCGGCTGATACAGAGCTGGGCGCTCCGAAGGAGCGTCCAGCTCTGTATCAGTCGTGGCGCGGGCAGTCTCTACTGCGCGTGACTGCCCTGTGACCGGGTGGCAGTGGCACTGTGGCCCGTGTAAAGGACTGTTCAACTAGTCTACATATAAAAGACAATATTCACATTTTTGTCAAAGTGTCACAGCACCCTCATTGAGAATCACTGATCTAGCCACTAACAGAATGTTTTGCCTGCGAATGGTGGCAGCCCTAGGCTGAGGTGAGGAAGTTGCTAGAGGGCATTTAAACAGTTTCCTTCTATGGATGGATGCATGTTATCAGGCAGGTAGCTGCAGTCTGACATGCCTTTCTTACAGCATAAATAAAACAAAATGATGCAAACAGTTTTTAAAATAAAATATGGCTAACTCCTCATATATGGTCATTTAACCTTTTCCAAAATCACATAAATTGTGTGTGTGTGTGTGTATATATAAAAATAAATATTTTGATGTGACTGCCCCAAGTAGGGTGTGCTGGAACAGTCCATAATTTCACTGCCCTTTTGTGTTTTAGTCTAATGGTTGGGATCCCAATGAAATGTTTCGCTACAATGAAGAAAATTATGGTGTTGTGTCAACCTATGACAGTAGCTTGTCCTCCTATACGTAAGTATGAATTTACATAACATTATTATCCTTAAAGGACAAGTAAACTTTAGGGTGAAACCCCTTTCTGAAAAGGCATATATCTTTGATTTAGACATGCTTGTGTTTTATCCCAGTCTTGTACCAAGTCTTGCTTGGTTTGAGTGAAGCAGCCGTCTGCTTCCTGCTATGCTCTTCAAACTGGATATTGTCTTAGAATAGGGACAAAATTCTTTCCTGCTCAAAGTCCATATCCCTATAAAATGTGAGCACAGCTAAAAATTCTATTTTGTGCAATGCAATAGCAATACTGGCTTGCATAAAGAATACATTTTTCCATGCTCAGTGCACTTATCCTGGTCTATAGTCGTTGCAGGAGGATGACCGTGCACAGCATCGGATGATAAGGTTGGACGAGTATTTATCTTCCAGGTAATAGATGCATGGCTGAGATCAGAGGTATATTCCATTTCAGATGAGGGCTTTTCTCCTTTTTTTTCCTGAATCTGTCCCATTTTTGACCATTGTGCATCCTCATAAGTTTTTCTAGTGAGATGAAAAAAATGAGTAAGGAGATAATATGGTTGGAAGATTTGGAACAAATCAGGTTGGAGGGGGGCAATAGAATAGTATTTTCTTGCAACATAACTGAATGTTTGCAAGATGAGAATAACTTTTCTACCCTTCATATCCATTGTAGATGTACATTGAACAAAAACTGTCAGTGTTTAACACCTTAAGGATCAGAGGGGTGTGCAATCTGTAGTACATTTCTCTGGGTCTTAAAGGTTTAAATATCTAACATTCTCTTTTGTCCACTGTAGAACCAGGAACCATATGTTTAAGAATCCTCTAATGGGAGGGCAGGACAGGTGCATAATGAGAGCTCCTCTGGAGGTGAAGGCTACCTCCCTTCTCCAATTTACCACCAGTAGACATGCTCAGTTTTACAGGAGACCTTGTAGGAGATGATAATGACAAAGGTTCTCTTTGTTTGCATTTTTGTTTTCTTCACTCACATGGGGTTGTTCATTTCCCTGTTAGGAGGGCTCCTATCCTTGTTCCTACTAATTTGAAATGAACCAGGGAGTGGTCTTTTAATTAACCTGAATCTGCTAGAGGATGGATTTTTACACTTAAGCTTAGCCACTCTCCTCTGTCCTCTTTTATATAGGAGACTGAAGATGATTCCTGTTCTCACAGTGCACAGGTACTGTGAGTACTCCCTTTGTCTCTCTTTCTAGCATCCGTGTTTTGAGGTCTGTGGTCATTTGACTATTTTGGCATTTGGGGGGGCAACTTCAGTGAGCCCCCCTGCTGCAGACAGAGCCAAAGGCTGAAGTCATTATTTTTTCCCCTCATTTTCTGTCCTGTATTCTCTTTGGGTGTCTCCTGGGTATGTCTGTGCACAAGGGAGATGGACAAGTCTGAGACCACCAGACTTGTATTCCTAGGGACTTTACTGGTACACAATGTCCCTCTTAATCTGTTTCCCACTCAGAGCAACTTCTGTGCCCCTCTTCTCCTGACCAAGAACCTGCATTAGTTAAAACTTTATGTATATTACGAATAGCATTTCCTTCCTCTATTGGGACCAAGAACTTTGAGTCATTTAAAAAGGAGGATTCTTCTCTTCAGTGAGGGGAAATTGATGAGCATGATATTGAGTCACCCTCCAGACAATTGGTGGCCGTTTATCTTTCATGATATTTATACTTCCTCAGTGACAAGCCAGGAAGTGTTCACACACATTTCTTATCCCTTGTTGCTTCTTTATAACCAGTGTACTTGTGATCCGTTATGGGGAAATTTATTGTTAGAAGCTGTTTCTGTGGGCATGTAGGTTACAAA
The DNA here is from genome assembly GCA_037306005.1 of Rhinophrynus dorsalis. Classification (NCBI taxonomy): domain Eukaryota; kingdom Metazoa; phylum Chordata; class Amphibia; order Anura; family Rhinophrynidae; genus Rhinophrynus; species Rhinophrynus dorsalis. The sequence goes on from CM074718.1 coordinate 527,724,143, forward strand.
TGCCTGTTCCGACTTAGGAAATATCCATGGGATTGTATTCCAGCCTTTTTATAGTTTGCAAAAAGGACTGCAACTGAGATCCTGTCTTGGTTTTAAAGCATCTCAGTTTCTTTGTTCCTATTCCCACTTCACAATGGAGTATTTAAAATCGGTAATTGCCACTGTGTGTCCAGGGGAATCTTAAGCTTCTCTAGACATAAAGGATGCTAATTATCATATTTCCATCTGTGAAGATAATCGGTGTGTCCTTTGCTTTGATTTCTGAGACTGCGTATTCAGTTTTCCATGCCTCATTCCCTTTTGAGCACTACCTGCTCACATTCATCCTCTGGGGATTTTGCTTACCCCCTATGTGGATGAACTTTTACTAAAGGGTCCCTCAGAGTGGGGGTCTCTGCACCTTTACTTTCAGATGTATGTGTCCATAGTGGTTGTGTGATCAGTTTCTAAAAATCCCCTAGATTCCAGCCCAGGTTCTAATCTTCCTTGAATAAGATTAGACACTTCAGGGATGGCTCTTTCTGTCGGAGTTCAAGATTTTTCTTTGTCTTGGCAGGTGTCAGGATTTAGCCCTTCAGCAACAATGCCATAAATATATAATCAGGGCTCAAAATTTCCACTCGCCACTAGCCAGTGGCAAGTGAAAATTTAGCCTTGGCGAGTAGAAATTCAGCCCTGGTGGGTATGCTATGATTTGCAGTAGCGAGTAACTTTTCAAGTCTGGCTAGTAGCAAAGGACTTCCAGTTTGCCCTCAGATTTGGAGGCAGTGCCTAGTTCTGCGCTCAGGAACTGTAGCTGGAGTTCTCAGGAATTGGTTAAGACAGTGGTGTCTAGCTCTCCAGCTGGATTAAGTCAGATCTTTGTTGGTGGCTTCAAGGTTCACCTCTGACTCGGGATGAACCATTTGACACACTGAATTGGGCTGTAATTATGAAAGATGCTAGCCTAATTGGCAGGGGGATCTACCTTTGTCTCTCAGATGGCTCAGGCCATTTGGTCCTAATCAGAGTCTCTTCAGTGTGATCCGAGTGATTCGATTTGCTATGCTGTATTGGTCCCAGCTTCTCTGAGGTCTGCTATTGCAGTTTTGGTCCAGCAATGGAACTACAATGGCAAATGTCAGCTGCCAAGGGGGGACCAGGAGCTCATATACTGGCTTTCTCCATTGTTCAAATTCCATTGACATGATTTTTTTTTTTTTTTTTTTTTTTTTTTTTTTCTTCCCTTTCTTCTCTCTTAAGCCATCATCATCTGGGTCGTGGGAAATGGGAACTCAACTAGATGCTGTTCAACTCCCATAGTTCACCTCTGGGTCTTATGTCTGTGGACTTGACAGCATCTCAGTCAGACTGCAGGGTTCTCACCCTCTAAATATACATGATTCTGTGGCATTTTTGTCTGGTGTATGTGTTTTTCTCTGTCATCCAATACAGGTTACTGGTAAATTTGAGTAGGTGATCAGCCCCTTTAATAGGCAGGAACAATTCTGAGAAGTGACTGCTGGGTGGAGCCTACCTTCTCTCCTTAGCTTGCAGCTAGCCAATCCACAACCAGTAAGATTTGTTCCTTGGTCAAAAAAAAACAACCCAAGAGAACAGTTCTGCTATTGTTTTAGCTTTTTTATTATTTTCTGTTAGATATGGAATACCACCATTAGGCGGATTACCACCACTGACAATTCCCATCACCCAATTGTGGATAGCTCCGTTTACCAGGTGCTTTTGTAGACCTAAGCCCTGGGAGGAAAATCTTGGCTGCAAGTTCTTTCCCCAGGAGTTTGTTCTGACCCTTAGTCCACTCATGAGACGGATCTCCATCTGTTGGAGTTGCGCACTTCCTTAAAAATGAACATCTTTTTTCATCCCTGAGGGTCCTATAGAGGGTCAGGCTTCTTCCAAGTTCAGCATTCTTCCAAGTTCTTCTTGGATCAAGGCTACCATATGCCAGGCATACGAGATTAGGAAGAAACCAGTTCTTAAAACTGCATTGCTTACTAAAGTACCAGGCATTGTGTTTCCTTTCGGAATTGTTATATCAGAGTGTCCCTCCCTCAGCCACTTCTTGATATATCTGCTGCTTTCTGTAGAAATATATTTTAAATTCTGTGCCACAGCAAAATTACTTAACCCTTTGAGTGCCAGAGGGATACACAACACATTGCTTTGCAATGCATTGCATACTCCTCTGGCACTCAAATGGTTAAGGCTTTGGTAAATGGCAGCTCTTCCTCTAAAGTTCAGTTAATATAATTTAAGAAACAGCTGCTCCAAGGTCAGCATGAAGTTGTTCTCTGTAATAGCAGTGTATATTGTGGTACTTTAGCATGCAGTATAGTTTTAATACACAGAAAACAGAACCTTTGTGTCATGTACTGATGAGAGGAAGTTATATCAGCTTCTATAAATATTTATGTAATACCTGTTGGTCGGATCAAATGAGTTTGAGGGACACATTTTGACCACATCTGGGATAAGATGCTACATGGAATATTTTAATGTATTTTAGTGCACCAAACTCTAACTTCACAATTTTTGATGAGAATGGATAAAAAGTAAATTTTAGTGTCATTAAGAGGAATTTGACAGCCTGACATAACTACAGAAATGGCTTCTGTCTGAGGGGGTGAGACTGGAATTCTAAGTAAACAAACAGATCTGTGCAATCTCATTTCCTAATTTTTTCCCTCTTTTTTTTTTTTTTTCCTGCACCATTGGTAATCAGCTGGAGCGCACTATGTAGCACTGTCTTTCTTGGCAAGACCGAAACTTCAGAGGATTAACTGTGGTTGTGACAGCTGCCCATTAATTTGATATGCAGGTTTAATTGGGAAAATGTGCTTCTAGCGTGCATATTTATCATTGTGACTGTCTCTGCTCTGTTGATATCTATACTTTGTATATGTTTCACATTTTGTTTTCTCCTTTACAAATCACAGAGTACCTCTTGAGCGGGATAATTCTGAAGAATATTTAAAGAGAGAAGCAAGAGCTGCTCAAATAGCTGAAGAAATTGAATCAAGTTCCCAATACAAAGCTCGTGTTGCCTTGGAAAACGATGAGAGATCAGAGGAGGAAAAATACACGGCTGTTCAGCGCAACATAAGTGACCGAGATGGCCACTCTGTAACCACTAGGTAGGCTAAGCAATGGAGTGGGCAGTACACTGCAGGATTGTGTGCATGCAAGTACAGTATGTTAGAGTACTGAAATGCCTTTTTTTTTTTTTCCATTTTTTCAGATAATTTTGTGGAAATATGCATCTTTGTTTTTATGCAAAAAAAAAAAAAAAAAAAAAATGTTTACGTATTAGCTGCTCACCTGATTTGGTAACAATAAGGATTATGGCTGAAATGAACTACACCGTGCCTGACATTTATCATAGATAAAAAAGTAAAGCAGCCATATGGTCACTTAGTTTAAATCCAGAATGGTGGCATATAGTTTCACATGGGTGTTTCCTGATTAAGATATATTGGTACTTTGCCTCATTCACCTGATGAGCTGGTGCTTTAACAGTAGCTGTCAGAATTTCGGATATAGAGGTTCTAGTCCAATTATTTTCAGCTCCAGTCATTGGAACTCGCCAACAAAGCAGATCAAAGTTTCAGAATATTGCAACTCTAGCACAGGCAAAGTAATCCTGATCAGAGCTATTGATTGCCCATCTATGATCAAGCAGGGATCTCTTGATAACATGTTCTGTTGGTGTCCCCCAAGGACTAATGTTGAGAATCACAGCTCTAAACTTGTCTGTGTTCACCTCTGTTTGTGTTACAGATTACATCTTCTTTAGGAGCCTTATTATAGACTTGTATACCAGCTCTTAATTTTTATGGGGCACTAAATTTAATACACAAAAGTGTCCAGATTGCCTTCATATAGGTAGATGCATCCTGAAGCCACCTAAAATTTTCTAAGGGCATTGCGCACTACATGAAATCACTTTAAAGTCAGGAGACACAGCTTAAGTGCTTTCTTCATATGTGCGTTGGTGGTAGGCTCCTGAAACAGCAGGCTGTGTATAACTGTAAATAGGATATAGTTGCACTGTTAGCTCCTGAATTAAAGGACCTGTGTCTCCATCCAAAGTGCTGAGTGTGATTGCTTAGTGGACATCTCGCTGGATAAGGGAGTGTGGTTCCCAACACAGGCTTCAGAAGGAGCAATACCAGTGTTCACTTTTTTTATGCCTACATTCTGACTTTGAAGTATGAGTGGCCATTTTGGCGGTAATTACATTTCTCTGTTGTCCAATACAGGGTACTGGTAACTCTGGGGTAGGCGATCTGCCCCTTTAAGTAGGCAGGAACAATTCTAGAATTGTATGCAGGGGATGGAGCCTACCCTTCCCTCCTTGGCTGCAGCTAGCCAACCAGCTCTAGAAAGATTTGTTCCTTGGTGGAGATAACACGGGCAAGAGAACAGTTCTGCTACAGCTTTAGAAGTTTTTTATGTTTCTGTTAGAAATGGAATACCACCATTAGGCGGATTACCATAACTGACAATGTACTTAGATGTGGCTAGCTCAGTGACCAGGTGCTTTTTCTGGACCTTAAGCCCTGGGGAGAAAATTTTGGCTACAAGCTCTTTCCTCAGGAGTTGCACACCGAGGCTTTTTCTTTAACCCCTTAGTGACCAGCCGCAAGCGGCTGGCGCTGAACGCCCGCCGAATTTTAAATTTTTTTGAAAGACTTCTGGGACATACATGTACGTCCTCTGTCCACCTGGGACATCTGCTCAGGACGCACATGTACGTCCTTGGGCGTTAAGGGGTTAAACATGGTAATCTGAAGATAGAAGATCTGCAGGAAAGGTGAGCAACCCTTTGAGTGCTGCAGGTCCCACATGTCCCACAGTGCTCCTCCGCACAGGGGTTTTTCATTTGGAGTTCCTATTGCACACTCCTGCACTCACTGGGTCTATCTGTATGTTTGTTGGGTGTTTGGAGCATGTTTATATGGTATGTAACCCTTTAGCTGCTGGTTTGTCATTCATTTGGGGGGATTTCTGACACTTTTCCTACTGGTTCAGTGTTTTTTTGGGTATCCTAACGTGTTTTTGTGATTCATGTCTTTTAATATTACACCTTCAATTTTGTAAAATTTGAGTTCCGTGCCTTTAAGGCGCGATTTACTGCATAGGCGCCATTGTTCCATTCACTCCTATGGGACTGTACAGTTTGGGACATATCTCTGCAATCATTTAACCTAGTGACTGCAGAGATGGCTCATTTTACTTGTCTGCCCTTGCTCTATCATCCTGTTCATGTTACTAGTGTGTTGCGGGGGCTCAGGGGGCTTCGGGCACTGTTTGGGGTACTTTACTGGGAAAACTACATTTCCCATGAGCGCTTGCTTCACGCCCTTGTTTCTGATTGGCTGCAGCCCTTTTGTGATCTTTTCAGAATGCGTATCCTACGCAGGGCTTGTACTCTCCTTCTCTCCTCTGCTGATTAACCCTTCGCCTGCCAGATAAGTCTATTTTAGAGATTTCTGGGGTGAAACTTAAATCATACACACTGTACTTGAGTGATTTCTTATACAATAAGGTTATTGACACTGTGAGAATGTCTATACCATTGGAGCTTGGGGCCAGACCTAAGACTAAGGATGCTGAGGTCTCTGTATCCCCTATTGCGCATTGCTCTTCCTGTCATTCAGGGTTACCTAGAGAATTCTCAGGGCATTTATGCCCAGCATGTTCTGATGTCCCTGAGAGTCTCCTAGGGACCTCCAGCCAAGCATTAGAGTCAGTTTGGGTGCAAGAGTTCAAGGCTTTTACTAGGGACCTTAGGTCAACTTTGCAACTCTTTCCATCCCAGTTACAGGTGGTCTTTCATTCTTGGCAGACCCCCTCCTTCATCAATTCTTCCCTGCCAAAGCCTCCGGGTGTACCTGACGTGTCAGATTCCTCTGAGGAAGAACTGTTGGTGGACTCAGATGTTGAGGAACATTCTGCGGTGGGCTCCTCTCAGTTTTTTGGGGACCCTTTTTGAGGCTGATCCTGAGCCCTCGGCTGAGGCCCTGATTAGGGCTGTTTTAAATACCCTAAACATTCCCTTAGTGCAGGAGGCTCCTTCTGACCCTTCTGATGTCTTTCAGGAGCCTAAAAAAAAAACCTTACTTGTTTTCCAACTAACCCCACTCTTGACCGCCTTGTGTCTGAAGAGTAGAAGTCTCCGGACAGGAAACCTTTTGTCTCCAAGAAATTTTCTAAGCTTTATCCCTTTTCTGAGGCAGCGCTTTCTTAGTGGGTTCATCCTCCTAAAGTGGATACTCCTATCTCCAGGCTATCCAAGTCTACTGTTTTGCCAGTGCTTGATGCGTCTGCTCTAAAGGACTGGACTAACAAGAACCTTGAGGTCTCCCTCAAGTCCATCTTTGCCACTGCTGGTTCTGCCATGCATCCAGCATTTGCAGCAGCATGGGTGAACCGGGCCATTGCGGTCTGGACTGAACAGCTCACTGTTGCTGTCCGTCAGGATGTTCCTACTTCGGATAAGTTGCGCCTCCTTGCCAACATTTCTGAGGCACAGCACTATGTTTCTGCTGCCCTATTTTAATGCCTTCTGTTTGGTGGCTAGGATTTCCACCATGTCTTTGGTTGCCAGGCGGGCTCTTTTGCTCACAATCTGGTCTGCTGATGCTGCTTCTAAGAAAGCTTTGCTCTCCTAGCCTTTTCAAGGCACTTCCGTGTTTGGACCACATCTCAAGGATCTGATCAGTGCAGCTACAGGGGGTAAGAGTACACTTCTACCCTTAGTTCCTAGGAAGAAAACACAAATTAAGCGTAAACGGTTTTTTCGTTCCTTTCAGAATGAGACACATCCGGCGAACCAGACAGTTCGCTTAGCTCCACGTACCTCCTCCATGCCCAAACAGCAATGGGAAGCCCAAGGTCTCCTCCAAGCCCACGGTTTCCAAGCCTCCTTTGGCATGACTCCCCGAACCCGGGTCCACACTCTGCTGTGGGTGGTCGTCTGCGACACTACCACAGCATCTGGGAGGATTCAGTGGCAGACCCGTGGGTTTTGCTGGTAGTGACGGAAGGGTACAGGATCCCTTTCATCTCTCTTCCTCCCTTTTGCTTTCTTCCTTCTCATACACCACAGGGTGCAGAGAAACGCCATCTGTTCGGCGCTGTTCAGGCTCTTCTGGACAAGGACGTTCTGGAGCCGGTTCCAGTTCAGGACAGAGGTATGTCCTCAAACCTCTTTGTGGTCTCCAAGAAGGACGGCGGTTGTCATCCCATTTTGGACTTAAAGGATCTCAGTTCCTATGTGCCCCGGACTCATTATCACCAGGAGTCTCTACGGACGGTGATTGCTGCCATGTCCTCGGGGGAATTCCTTTCATCTCTGGATCTTCAGGACGCGTACTTACACATTGCCATGCATCCAGAGAGCCGGCAGTACCTCCGGTTTACCTGCGACCGGGGACATTTTCAGTTCTCAGCTCTTCCATTTGGTCTGACAACAGGTCCTTAGGTCTTCAACCGTGTCCTTGGAAGCCTTAGTGTCCATCCTCCACCGAGATGGCATCAGAGTTACTCCATACATGGACGACCTGCTTCTGAAAGCCTCTTCTGTAGAATTTCTTCATCAGCAGGTTCAGCAATGCATTCATGCTCTCACCCATCATGGGTGGATCATCAAGCTCGACAAATCAGATCAAATCAGCAGTTTGTGATCCAGGTGTGCAGGGGTCGGCCGGACCTTTTGAAGATGTTGGTGTCACTTTATATTAAAAGCTGAATCTGTCTAATGCCTTCATGGCTGCACTGACCTGCTTTCAAATGGGAATCAACTGCAGTGAGTTGGTTGGCACCCCAAGAACTGAAATATGTTTACAAGTCCATTTATATGGAAGGCTGCCCATCCTCTACTATAAACCGCTTGGAGCTTGTATCATACATCTATGCATTATTCATTGAGTTTTTAATTTATGCAAATAACTTGAGTAATTACAGACTAACATAAGTGAGTAAAGCTAGTTAAAATAATGCCATGTACTATGCCTTTAAAATGTTTTGAATTTTATGTGGTCGTGGTGGGGTGTTATGCACTGTTTTAGAGGTAAGGGATAACTTCTCCATAATATCACTTCTCTCATTTCTATGTTATTCTATGGAGCCTATGCACTAAGATCTTTCCCGCTTGTGAAATCTTAGTGCATAAAATAGGCTCCATAGAATAACATAGGAACTGGATAACTGATCTCACCCAATACATTTTCTCCACTTTATTTAACCTTAGTGCATCTTCATACTGGTTTGATAGTGCAGATATGGTGCAACTCTGAGCTTTTAGACATGGTTATATATTCCTCTTCTGTATTTACATTAACTTGATTTAATAAAAAAAAAATGTGTTTGATTTTTTTTTTAAGGGAAAATAAGTACATTCCACCTGTGCAGAGAAATAAAGATGGTATGTCCTGGAGTAGTCACAGTGGGAGGCAGAACTCCCCAAGAATTGGACAGTCTGGATCAGGACCTATCCCATCAAGGACAGGGTCACATTCTTCTGACTACAGTCCCAGTTCTGGAGCAGATCAAAGAGTTGTTAATGGAGGCAAGTATCACACAATCTGCAAATTTATCCTTTAAAATGTATTTTAGTTTTGTCTCTGTAAAATGTATTTTAGAGGTTTGCCATACCAAAAAGGTAGAGTTGTGATTATGCTTCCATCATCTCAGTCAGTTACAAAATGTTGGAAAGCTCTTTATACTATTAAAAAAATGAATCCTTTATTTCAGATAAACAGCATTGTGGGGGCAATCTCTTTACCTGTTAAACAAAAAACCTTTTCTTGGGTGTCAGTCACAACCTGTTCAGTGATCTTTATTTTGCACGTAAAGTCTGTGAACTCTAAAATGAAACTGTATTAAGTAAATATGAAGTGTGAGAAACCATCTACCCCTCCTTTTTATTTATTTATTATTTTAATCCTTATTGACTTGTTTTCCCCTCCCTTCATCCTATTTTTTCTATTATTTTCTTTTATTATACTTTCCTTCATCTCATTTGTTCTGTCAGGTGTTCCCTGGCCATCGCCTTGTCCATCTCCTTCCTCCCGCCCACCTTCTCGCTACCAGTCAGGTCCCAACTCTCTTCCACCTCGGGCAGCCACCCCTACAAGGCCGCCCTCCAGGCCCCCTTCGAGGCCATCCAGGCCCCCGTCTCACCCCTCTGCTCATGGTTCTCCAGCTCCTGTCTCTACTATGCCTAAACGCATGTCTTCAGAAGGTACAATACCTCTGTGTTTTTTTTTTGTTTTTGTTTTTTTCTTATTTTTATAAAAACCCATTCACACCCCACTGCCACACTTGGCATTAGATTTTAAAATCTTTCTATCCATATCTTCTGTGTTTCACAACCCTTTTTGGACTTCATAACTGTAATCTGTTTAATTGGCTTAAGATGGACATTTGCAAGTACATAGGGATTTTTATGTGTGCATGCACATGTTGGAAATTCTTCAAAGCATAACAAACTAAATACATTCCTTAGTGCGGTTGTATAAATACTTGGTTTACCTATTTCAGGGCTCAAAATTTCCACTCGCCACTAACTAGTGGCGAGTGAAAATTTAGCCCTGGCGAGTAGAAATTCAGCCCTGGTGGGTATGTTTTGGCTTGCAATGGCGAGTAACTTTTCAGGTCTGGCTAGTAGCAAAGGACTTCAGATTTTAATCCCTGACCTATTTTATGGTGTTTGTATAATTTAAAGGAATGCTAATGCCTCAGAATGTAATTGGTCGATATATATTTAAAAACCATGTAGTTATAGCGAGTGTCTGTAGAAAAAATGTTAGATGCCCTAATATAATACTAAGCCTGATTTTATTTAATGGATGTGTATAGATTGTCCTATTCAGATACTATGTGGGTAAATTTGAATGTGCTGTTGGCAGTGAAAGAGACAGACTAAGGCAGTTCATATAATGCAATAAGGATCTACGGCTCTTATATTTAAAAAGCGCTGACCTTCTTTCAGGCCAGGGATGGGCAACCTGAGGTCCTCGCACTTGTGGAGACCCCAACTCCCATCTCTGGCCAACCAGTGGGAGTTGTAGTCCTCAACAACTGGAGGCCTCAGGTTGCCCAGCCTAAATCAGGCTTTTACGCACACAATATAGCACTAACACCTTTCAGAAACCAAATCAAAATTGCTGTACTAATGGTGGCTGTGGAATCTCGCAAAAGGCATTAAAGGGATAGTAATGTCAGAAAAAAGTATTAACTATATGGTATATACAATTAAAAGAGAGTACTTGAACTTATTTGTATCTCTCAAGCCGTTATGGTTTTAGAGCTATAGGAAAATTAAGTTCCCTGGTCCCTCCCCTTTCTGCTTGACGAGTTGAAAAGCTTTCAGAAGCGGATTCTGGTCGCTTGACCAGATGTGGCTCTTCAGCAGAGTCAATATAACGATATCTAAAGATAAATACTTAATTTGAATGGTCTACAAAGTGTGCCTGGCTTGCAAGCACGCTTTGTAGACTGTTTCAATGAAGTATTTATTTCTAAATAGCGTGATTTCAGCTCTGCTGAAGAGCCTCTGTCTGGTCAAATGAGTGGAATCTGCAGCTGTCAGTTAGATGGCAGACTTGAGTAAAACAACCAGGAAAAGGTAACTTTAGCAAGTTATATATCTCAAACCATAAAGGTTTGAGAGATAAGACTTAAATTGATGTTAATCTTGTTTTAATGTCTACAATATTAAATCAACTTAAAATTAACCATTACTATCCCTTTAATGGAACCTTCCTTGGAGAACAGATTATAGGCCACCGAAAATAAATCATTTTTACAGGGTTGCAAGTGTAAATATCACTAGTTAATTGCAGGTATTCACATTCTTTTAATATAACTCCTTATGATACTTTACATGTGGTACAAATGTTATTGATCCACATCTTAGGAGTCATGCAAATATGTTACTGACACTTATCTCTGGTGGCATGCAAATGTTCATGGGAAAGTAAATCGATAGTAGCCAGTGCTTCTTAATTTATCAGAATTACTTGCCTGTGAAGAAGCAGATTGAATATATGTACACTTTTGTACTGGAAGTGTGCAGCCGACATTTTGAAAATTATAATTTCTATTTTGATCCATGTTAAGGTAAGAAGGTAGGTATAAAAGAGGCCCTTTTCTCTTTCTCCATGACATATCTGCACAGATATGGGACTGTATAATCCTGTATTAGGCAGATTCCCATTACTGGCTTCATTATAACTGAACTAACCATTTACAGAACTCCCAGGACCATTTTTATGGAGGATGTCTTATATCCATATCCCAGTTTTCCTACCTTGCTTCTCTGAAGCCTGTGTGTATTCTAATGGCAGTCTGAAGATTGAACAGAGGATTGTACTATTTTAGTGCAGGTCCTGTAAGTATGTTCCTACTGCTCTATCAGGTGGTTGCTTTTGATGCACTTTAAGGCTTAAAGCAGGCTTTACTATAACTTGCATATATTTTTGATGTGGCAATCCTGGGGTTGTTATCCCTTTCACTGTTGTTGGAGCTGGTAACTACAGGTGTGGGGTAATTCTGCCTCCTGTGGCACATAGCTCCTATCTGGCAATGACCTGCATATACTGTTATGATATTTTACATTACTTTATTGCATTTTTATTGCTTAATATATGATTGCTCCTTTCTCAGGCCAATATGTCTTTAAAGGGATAGTAATGGTTAATCTTAAGTTGATTTAATATTGTAGACATTAAAAAAATATTAACATCAATGTAAGTCTTTATAGTTTGAGAGAAATAACTTGCTAAAGTTAACTTTTCCTGGCTGTTTTACTCAAGTCTGCCATCTAGCTGACAGCTGCAGATTCCAGTCATTTGACCAGATAGAGGCTCTTCAGCAGAGCTTAAAATCACGTTATTTAGAAATAAATACTTCATTGGAACGGTCTACAAAGTGCACTTGCAAGCTAGGCACACTTTGTAGACCGTTCCAGTTTAAGTATTTATCTTTAGATATCATTATATCGGCGCTGCTGAAGAGCCACATCTTGTCAGGCGACCAGAATCTGCTTCTGACCGCTTTACAGCTCGTCAAGGAGAAAGGGGAGGGACCAGAGGACTTTATTTTCCTATATCTCTCAAATAGGGTTGCACCGATACCGATACTAGTATCGGTATCGGTGCCGATACCAGCATTTGCGCGAGTACTTGTACTCGCGCAAATGCGGCCGATGCCAGCACCGATACCCTGTGTCAGGGTCGGTGCTGCAGAGAGGGAGCCCGGGGAGCTGCTCACAATGCTCCCCGGTCACCTCTCTCACTCCTGCAGCGTCGGAGCATTGCCGCGGGTTACCATGGCAACGCTCCGACGCTGACTTCTGCCGGGGCTCGCGAGAGAACAGCGAGCACCCGGCAGAGCAGAGTAAAAAAGGCAGGATGGGGCAGAGAGTGGAGTAAAGAGGGAGAAAGAGGCAAAAGGAGGAAGGATCAGGAGACAAAAGGAGGGGGGCAAGAAGAGGCAAAAGGAGGGGGGATCAACAGAGAGAGGCAAAAGGGTAGGATCAAGAGTCAAGGAGGGGGAGAAAGGGGGATCAAAACAGAGAGCCAAGGCAAAAGAAGGGGGCGCAAGAGGGGGAGAATGAAGCAAAAGGTGGGAATCAAGTAGGGGAGAGAGTCAAAAGGGGAGAATCAAGAGGTGGTGTGTGTGTGTGTGTGTGTGTGTGTGTGTGTGTGTGTGTGTATATATATATATATATATATATATATATATATATATATATATATATATATATTTATAATATATTTCAAATACTCACAAATATCAATTACCTATACTTTTTTTTGCGGTCATTTGCCAGTTTTCCAAGTACCTAAAGCATATAGGTACTTGGAAAACTGGCAAATGACCGCAAAAAAAGTATCGGTAATTGGTATCGGTGAGTACTTGAAAAAAGTATCGGTACTCGTACTCGGTCTTCAAAAATTGGTATCGGTGCATCTCTACTCTCAAACCATAACAGTTTGAGAGATAAGAATAAGTGCAAGTACTCTTTTAATTGTATTTCACTGTCGTCCAATACAGGTTACTGGTACACTGGGAGGCGATCCGCCCCTTTAAGTAGGCAGGAACATTCATCTAAATGTATGCAGGGGGCGGAGCCTCCCCTCCCTCTTAGGCTGCACCTCAGTCAGAACAAGCCAGAATGATTTGTTCCTCGGTGTGTTTACACCAGGCAGAGAACAGCTCTCTTCAAGTTTTAGTTTTTGTTATTTTTACAAATATGGAATACCACCATTAGGCGGGTAACCAAGGCTGTCAAATGCCCTATTTAAAGTGGATAGCACAGCTTCCAGGGTACTTCTGGTGGATCTTTTGCCCTGAAGAGGGAATAACTTGATTTCAAGTATTTCCCTGGGGAATTATCCTCTGTGGTGATTCCTTTCTAATCTTGGTAACCTGAAGACAGAAGTCCTGCAGGAAAGGTGAGCCACCCTTTGAGTGCCGAAGGTCCACTTGTCCCTCAGTGTCCCTTCATTGGGATTGTGTTTGGGAGTTCTCATTGTGCAAAACGGCGTCTGTTCGCTATTCAGGATCTTTTGGACAAAAAAAGTCCTGGAACCAGTTTCTACAGAGGACACAAGTTCAGGATTCTATTCCAACCTGTTCGTGGTGGCCATAAAGGACAGTGGCGTCCTATTTTGGACCTCAAAGATCTCAATTCCTTTGTTGTGAGTACCCACTATCGTCAAGAATCCCTGCACTCTGTGATAGCTGCTAAGTCTCTGGAGCAGGAGGTATCCCAGGTTTGCCTGCCACAAAGGTCACTTTCAATTTTCGTCTCTTCCCTTTGGACTGACTACAGCCCCGCAGGTTTTTCAGAGAGTCCTGGGAGCTTTGACAGCGGTGATCCATCGAGATGGCATCAGGGTCCCTACATGGACGATTTACTCTTGAAAGCTTCATCTGCGGAGATCCTTCACCTGCAGGTTCAGGCATGTATTCAGACACTCGCTCGACACGGGTGGATTGTGAATCTGGACAAGTCAGACTTGATTCCATCTCAGCAGATACTCTTCCTGGGTCTCCTGTTCGACACTCAGAGGTGCATGGTGTTTCTCCCAGACGAGGTGGCTCATCAGATTGCTCTCCGAGTATCAAAGATTTTGGCTCTTGAGCGAATTCCAGTTCCGAAGTTGACATCTCTGGTGGGGAAGTTCATTTCCAACATAGAGGCAGTGCCATTTGCCATGGCACACACCAGGGAACTTCAGAGGTTTGTGATCCAAACGTGCAGGAATCATCCAGACCATCTGCACCTGTCAGTCTCTCTGCCTCCTCATGTCGAGTTGAGCTTGGAGTGGTGGTTGGACCTGTCTCATCTCCTGAAAGGGAGATCCTTCCAGATACCATATTGGATCACAGTCACGACGGATGCCAGCCTACTGGGATGGGGGGCAGTGTTGGGTCGCTTCAGTGCTCAGGGGTTGTGGGGATTGGAGGAATCTCTCCTCTCCATCAATGTTTTGGAACTACGTGCCATCTTCCTTGCCCTGAGACATTGGGAGTCTCAACTGGAGGGTTGTCCAGTCAGAGTGGAGTCCGGCAACGCCACCGCAGTGGCCTACATCAACAGACAAGGCGGAACAAGAAGTCTCGCTGCATGGTTAGAAGTCAAGGCCATTTTATCTTGGGCGGAGGCACATGTTCCCGTCATTTCAGCGGTACACTTTCCAGGCGTAGACAACGTCATGGCAGACTTCCTCAGTCGTCACACAGTCGACAGCGGAGAGTGGGCTCTTCATCCAGAGGTGTTTCACCTTCTAACCCAGATGTGGGGGGTTCCTGTAGTGGATCTGATGGCAACCAGGCACAACAGGAAGGTGTCAGTGTTCTGCTCCCGGTGGAGGGATTCACTGGCCTTGGCAGTGGATGCCTTGTCCATCCCTTGGGACTTCTCCCTAGCCTACATCTTCCCTCCTCTTCCACTGTTGATCAAAGTCATCCAGAAGCTGAAGGTGGAGCGTTGTCCGGTCATCCTAATCGCTCCGAACTGGCTTCGTCAGTCCTGGTATCCGGATCTGATGGAAATGTCTGTAGCGGAACCCTTTCCGCTTCCAGCTTGTCCAGATCTGCTGCTACAAAGGAACCTGTGGAAGGAGGATGTTCATAGTCTTCATTTGATGGCCTGGAGGTTGAATCCTCAATTCTGAAGAAAAAGGGTTTTTCCTCTTCTGTGGTGTCTACGATGCTTAAAGCTCTCAAGCCTGTGTCTTCCAAGATTTATCGTTGAGTCTGGTCAACCTTTGTTGCATGGTGTGCTGATAGGGATCTATCACTTGATTTCCATCTTCCTACTGTCCTGGCCTTTTTACAGGACGGGGTAGAGAAAGGGCTCAGCCTAAGTTTTCTCAAGGTTCAGACGTCTGCTCTGTCTGTCTTTTTCCAGGAGCGCATTGCCATCCTCCCTGATGTCAAAGTTTTCTTCCAGGGTGTGGCTCATGTTCGGCCCGCTTTCAGGAGTCCAGCTCCTCAGTGGGACCTCAATCTAGTTCTGGGGGTTCTCCAACGACCTCCATTTGAGTCCTTGGCTTCCATTCCTTTACGCCTTTTGACCTGGAAGATGGCCTTCCTCTTGGCTATTGTATCAGTTCACCGGGTGGCAGAATTACGGGCCTTCTCTTGTAAACCTCCTTATCTGGTGTTCCACAAGGCTAAGGCTGTGCTTTGCACTTCCAAGGAATTTTTACCTAAGGTTGTCTCTGAATTCCACATCAATCAGGAGATTGTGGTGCCCTCTTTCTGTCCTAACCCTTCCTCTGACAAGGAGAGGGATCTTCATTTGTTGGATGTAGTGCGTTGTCTCAAGTTTTATGTTCATCGCACTGAGTCTATCAGGAAGTCTGACGCTCTGAGGGGCCTAGGGCAGGGAGACCGGCATCCAAGGTGACCATTGCATCTTGGATAAAATCTACTATTCGTAAGGCTTACGAGTTGCGGAATAAACATTTGCCCTTCCGGGTCACTGCTCATTCCATATAAAAATCAAGCGTCTGCTGATCAGCTGTGCCGGGCGGCCACTCGGTCCTCTGTGCACACGTTCTCAAAGCACTACTGCGTGGATGTGCTGGCCTCGACTGATGCCAGCTTTGGGAGGAAGGTCCTGGAGGCAGTTTTGCCCGTCTAGGATCTTCTTCTTCTGAGATTCTCAGTGGTTCCTTACTGTTGAGCCCTGTTGGCTCGGTTCAGTGTGCTGTGTTTTGTTCTTGGGGTTTGTTCTTACCCCTAGTTGGTGTCCGTTGACACTTCTGCTAGTTGGGATCTGTGACCGGTTGGTTCATAGAGGTTCTGTGACTCTAGGGACCTTGCGCCTGGTCTTTGCCTCCTTCCCGCCTCTGGGAAAACTCAATGTTTGGACATCCCAGTGTACCAGTAACCTGTATTGGACGACAGTGAAAATAGGATTTTAGTCTTACCTGTTAAATCCTTTTCACTTAGTCCATACAGGTTACTGGTCTCCCACCCTGTCAAGGGACCATGCTTGGCTCTCCTGTGGCACGCTGTGGGAGTCCTTGGGGCATGCTCACAGGGGTCTTCTTCTTCTCTCCTATCTCTGGTCAGTGTTAGTGTCTCAAATCATTCTGGCTTGTTCTGACTGAGGTGCAGCCTAAGAGGGAGGAGAGGCTCCGCCCCCTGCATACATTTAGATGAATGTTCCTGCCTACTTAAAGGGGCGGATCGCCTCCCAGTGTACCAGTAACCTGTATGGACTAAGTGAAAAGGATTTAACAGGTAAGACTAAAATCCTATTATACCATATAGTTAACTGTTTTTCTGACATTACTATCCCTTTAAGAATGAATACCTGTGCCTTATAGCTCTTTAACTTTTGAGCCCAGTTGGCTCTTGTTCTTGTGTGCTGTGTATTGTTCTGTGTCTGTTGACATCTTGTGAGTTTGGTCTGTTCCATGTACTGTATAGTCCATGGGAACCCTGGTATCATGGGGACCCGATGCTTGGTACTTCTCTTCCCACCCGTGGGAGCTCAATGTTGGTTGACCCCCATGGTACCTGTAAGCTGTACTGGACAACAGAGAAGAG
The DNA here is from genome assembly GCA_037306005.1 of Rhinophrynus dorsalis. NCBI lineage: Eukaryota > Metazoa > Chordata > Amphibia > Anura > Rhinophrynidae > Rhinophrynus > Rhinophrynus dorsalis. The sequence goes on from CM074718.1 coordinate 527,741,225, forward strand.
GATTTTAGTTTTACCTGTTAAATCCTCTTCTCTTAGTCTATATAGCTTATAGGTCTCCCACTCCGTAAAGGGACCATGCTTTGTTTCCTCTGGCTGGACGTGGGAGACCTTTTTGGGTCCATGCTCGCAGGAGTTTTCATCTTCTTATTCTCGCTATCTAGCTCAGTAGGTTTTTGTCTCAAATCTATCTGGAGAGGGGAGTGGCTAGGTAGCCTGCTATGGAGGAGGGGGGAGGCTCCACCCTGCACTTATCGAAGAATTGTTCCAGCCTACAAGGAGGAGCTGTCGCCTCCCCATGGTACATGTAAGCTTTATGGACTAAGAGAAAAGGATTTAACACGTAAGACTAACATCTTCTTTCACTGTTGTCCAGTACAGGTTACTGGTAACACTGGGAGGCGATCCGCCCCTTTAAGTAGGCAGGAACATTTCTCTAAATGTATGCAGGGGGTGGAGCCTCCCCTCCCTCCTAGGCTGCTCCTCAGTCAGCACAATTCAGAATGATTTGTTCCTCGGTGTGTTCACACCAGGTGGAGAACATCTCTCTTCAAACTTTAGTTTCTTTATTATTTTTGCAAATATGGAATACCACCATTAGGCGGGTTACCATGGCTGTCAAATGCCCTCTTTAAAGTGGATAGCACAGCATCCAGGGTACTTCTGGTGGACCTTTTGCCCTGATGAGGGAACAACTTGATTTCAAGTACTTCCCTGGGGATTATCCTCTGTGGTAATTCCTTACTCATTTGGTAACCTGAAGACAGAAGTCCAGCAGAAAGGTGAGCCACCCTTTGAGTGCCGAAGGTCCACTTGTCCCTCAGTGTCCCTTCATTGGGCTTGTACCTGGGAGTTCTCATTGTGCACTCCAGCACTCATTGGGTGTTTTTCTATATCTTGCAATGTATATGTGTATGTCTTGGGTTTTGGAGCAGTTTATGTGGGATTTAACCCTTTATCTGCTGGGTTTTCCAGTTTTATGGGAATTTTAGGATATTGCCTTGGTGGGGTAATGTTTTCTTACATAGTACAAGTGTTTGCTATGTGTTATGGAACTTTTAACTTAAGGAATAATTTTATTAGAAATTATGTTCCGCGCCTTTAAGCACGCTTTTCCTGCATAGATGCCATTGCTCCTTTACTCTCTATGGGCTTACACTGTGTGGGACGTATCTCTGGAACCGCTTCACATAGTGAATTCAGAGTGGGCTCATTTTGTTTGTCTTCCCTTGCTCTATCATCCGGTTTTGTGTTTGAGTGTGTTGTGTTGAGTGTGTTGGTGAGAAAAACTATGCTTCCCATGAGCGCTCGGTTCGCACCCTTTTTCTGAGTGGCTCCCGTTGCGGCAGCCATTTTGTGAGTTCTTCTCATCGAGTATACTACGCAGGGACCGGACCTTCTCCTTCTCCTCTGCTGATTAACCCTTCGCTTGCCAGATAAGTTTAGTTTTAAATGTTTCTGGGGTGAATACTTAATTTTTCACACTTTAATTGGGTGATTTCTGTCTGTGGGGTATATCTGACACTGTGAGTATGTCTACTCCACTGGAGCCTGGGACTAGACCTAAGACAAAGGAGGCTGGGGTATCAGTATCCCCTATTGCGTTTTGCTCCTCCTGTCATTCAAGGCTACCTAGAGAATTTTCTGGTCATTTATGCCCAGCTTGTGCGGAAGGTCATGGCAGCAACCCAGGGCCTACCAGCCACGCTATTGAGCCAACATGGGTGAAAGAGTTCAAGGCTGCAACTAGGAATCTCAGATCCACTCTTCAGCGCTTTCCCTCTCAGGTTCAGGAGGCTCTTCAAGTATGGCAGACCCCCTCCACTGTCAGGACCTCCCTGCCCAAGCCACAGGGAGCTCCTGACGTATCTGATTCTTCTGTGGAAGAATTGTTGCAGGATTCTGATGAGGATGGTACAGTTATTGAGTCTACCAGATCGGCTGGGGACCCTTTTGAATGTGATCCTGAACTCTCTGCTGAGGGTTTGATCAGGGCTGTGCTGACCACCCTCAATCTTCCCTTGTGCCAGGAGACTCCTCTTGACCCAACGGATGTGTTTCAGAAACCTTCAAAGGCTGTTACTTGTTTTCCTACTAACCCTACTCCTTGAACGTTTAGTTTCTGATGCGTAGAAACATCCTGATAAGTCCTCTTCAGTCTCAAAAAAGTTTGCCAAACTTTATCCTTTTCCTGAGACTGAATTGGCTAAATGGGTTCATCGTCCTAAGGTGGATGCTCCAGTTTCTAGGTTGTCCAAATCCTACTGCTTTGGCTGTATCTGATGCTTCTGCTTTACAGGATTGGACTGACAAAAAGTTAGAGACCTGTCTTAAGTCTGTTTTTGTCTCTATTGGTACTGCCATGCATCCAACTTTCGCTGTGGCGTGGGTTAACCGGGCCATTGCTGTCTGGATTGAACAACTTACTGTGGCGGTCCGCCAAGATGCGCCAGTGTCAGAGCAGTTGAAACTACTTGCTAATATTGCTGAAGCTCAGAATTATGTTTCTGACGCTGCCTTTGATGCTGTTCGCATGATGGCGAGGGCTTCCACTTCTTTTGTGGTGGCTAGACGCGCTCTTTGGCTAAAAATTTGGTCTGCTGACACCTCTTCCAAGAACGTTTTGCTTTCTTTGTCCTTTCAAGGGACTTCCCTGTTTGGATCTGAGCTAAAGGAATTGATCAGCGAGGCTACTGGGGGTAAAAGTACTCTTCTACCATCGGTCTTTAAGAAGAAATTCCCAGCTAAGCGATATTGGTCCTTTCGTTCATTCCAAACTGAGACACGCCCCACGTCCCAGGCGGTTCCGTCTGCTTCGGCGCTCCTCCTCCAAGCCCAAACAGTCCTGGAAGCCCAAGGTTGCCCCCAAGGCCAAGGCTTCCAAGACTGCTTTGGCATGACTCGCCGAACCCGGGTCCGCATCCGGCTGTAGGTGGGCGGCTTCACCTCTTTCGCCGGGTTTGGGAGGATTCCATGGCGGACCCTTGGGCAGGTGGTGTCAGAGGGATACAAGATCCCTTTCTTTTCCCTTCCTCCTTTTCGCTTCCATTTTACTCGTCCTTCTCAGGACTCCTCAAAAAGACGTCTGTTCAACGACGCTATTCAGGATCTTTTGGACAAGGACGTCCTGGAACCAGTTTCTCAGGAGGACATAGGTTTAGGATTTTATTCCAACCTTTTCGTTGTGGCCAAAAAGGACGGCGGAGCTCGTCCTATTTTGGACCTCAAGGATCTCAACTCCTTTGTTGTGAGCACCCACTATCGACAGGAATCTCTGCGCACTGTGATCGCTGCTATGTCTCCGGGGGAATTCCTTGCTTCCCTGGATCTTCAGGATGCATATCTGCACATCCCTATCCATCTAGAGAGCAGGCGGTACATCAGGTTTGCCTGCAACAGGGGCCATTTTCAGTTTTCGGCTCTTCCCTTTGGGCTGACGACGGCTCCGCAGGTTTTTCAACGAGTCCTGGGAGCATTGATAGCTGTCATCCATCGGGATGGCATCAGAGTGACTCCATACATGGACGACTTACTCTTGAAGGCGGCATCAGCAGATTTCCTTCATCAACAGGTTCAGGCTTGCATTCAAACTCTCACTCGCCATGGATGGATTGTGAATCTGGACAAGTCAGACTTGGTTCCATCTCAGTGGATAATCTTCCTGGGTCTTCTGTTCGACACTCAGCGGTGCATGGTGTTTCTGCCGGAAGAGGTGGCTCATCAGATTGCTCTCCGGGTATCGAAGATTCTGGCCCTCGAGCGGATTCCAGTGCCGAAATTGACTTCTCTGGTGGGGAAATTCATTTCCACGATAGAGGTGGTACTGTTTGCCATGGCGCACACCAGGGAACTTCAAAGGTTCGTGATCCAGACGTGCCGGAATCGTCCAGACCATCTGAAGCTCTCTGTCCCTCTGCCTCCTCATGTCGAGTTGAGCCTGGAATGGTGGTTGGATCTTTCCCATCTCCTGAAAGGGAGATCCTTCCAGATCCCTTATTGGACCACGGTCACGACGGATGCCAGCCTCCTGGGTGGGGGCGGTATTGGGTCGCTTCAGTGCCCAGGGGAAGTGGGGACTGGAGGAATCTCTTCTGTCCATCAACATTCTGGAACTCCATGCGATCTTCCTTGCTCTACGCCATTGGGAATCTCAACTGGAGGGTTGTCCAGTCAGGGTCGAGTCCGACAACGCCACCGCAGTGGCCTACATCAACAGGCAGGGCGGAACAAGAAGTCTCGCCGCCTGGTTAGAGGTCCTGCCATTTTTGTCTTGGGTGGAAGTTCATGTTCCCGTCATTTCAGCGGTTCACATTCCAGGCGTAGACAACATCATGGCAGACTTTCTCAGTCGTCACACAGTCGACAGTGGAGAGTGGGCTCTTCATCCGGAGGTGTTTCAACTCCTCACTCAGATGGGGTGGTTCCTGTGGTGGATCTGATGGCAACCAGACACAACAGGAAGGTTTCCGTGTTCTGCTCTCGGTGGAGGGATCCACTGGCTCTGGCAGTGGACGCCTTGTCAATTCCTTGGGAATTCTCCCTAGCATACATCTTTCCTCCTCTTCCAATGTTGATTAGAGTCATCCAGAAGCTGAAGATGGAGCGTTGTCCGGTCATCCCGATCGCTCCGAATTGGCCTTGTCAGTCCTGGTATCCGGACCTGATGGCTATGTCCGTGGCGGATTCTTTTCTGCTTCCTTCTCGTCCAGATCTTCTGCTACAAGGCTGTCTGTGGAAGGGGGATGTTCATCGTCTTCATTTGATGGCTTGGAGGTTGAATTCTCAATTCTGAAGAAAAAGGGTTTTTCCTCTGCTGTGCTGTCTACGATGCTACGCGCTCGTAAGCCTGTGTCTTCTAAGATTTATCACCGAGTTTGGTCGACCTTTGTAGCATGGTGTGCTGATAGGGATCTATCGCATGATTTTCATCTTCCTACTGTCCTGGCCTTTTTACAGGACGGTGTTTATAAGCGGCTCAGTCTGAGTTCCCTTAAGGTCCAGACTTCGGCGCTTTCTGTCTTTTTTCAGGAGCATATTGCTGTTCTTCCTGATGTCAAAGTTTTCTTCCAAGGTCTGGCTCATGTTCGTCCCGCTTTCAGGAGTCCGGCTCCTCAGTGGGATCTCAATCTGGTTTTGGGGGCTCTTCAACAACCCCCTTTTGATTCTTTGGCTACTAATCCCTTGCGCCTTTTGTCCTGGAAGATGGCCTTTCTTTTGGCTATTGTATCGGTTCGCCGGGTGGCGGAATTACAAGCTTTGTCTTGTAAACCACCTTTTGTGGTGTTCCATAAGGATAAGGCTGTGCTTCGCACTTCCAAGGAGTTTTTGCCTAAAGTTGTCTCCGAATTTCACATCAATCAGGAGATTGTGGTGCCCTCTTTCTGCCCTAACCCTTCCTCTGACAAGGAGAGGGATCTTTATTTGTTGGATGTTGTGCGTTGTCTCAAGTTTTATGTTCATCGCACTGAGTCTATCAGGAAGTCTGATGCTCTGTTTGTCATCCCTGAGGGACCTAAGGCGGGGAGACCGGCATCCAAGGTGACTATTGCATCTTGGATAAAATCTACCATTCGTAAGGCTTACGAATTGCGGAATAAGCATGTGCCCTTTCGGGTCACTGCTCATTCTACCAGATCAATTGGGGCCTCTTGGGCCTATAAAAATCAAGTGTCTGCTGATCAGCTGTGCCGGGCGGCCACTTGGTACTCGGTGCACACTTTTTCGAAGCACTACCGTGTGGATGTGCTGGCCTCGGCTGATGCCAGCTTTGGGAGGAAGGTCCTGGAGGCAGTCTTGCCTGTCTAGGATCTTCTTCTGAGGTTCTTAGTGCTTCCTTACTGTTGAGCCCTGTTGGCTCTGGTTCAGTGTGCTGTGTTTGTTTTTGGGGGTCTCTTTTCCCCTAGTTGGTGTCCGTTGACACTTCCGATTGTTTGGATCTCTGACCGGTTGGTTCATAGAGGTTCTGGTGACTCTGGGGGCCTTGCGTCTGGTCCTTGCCTTCTTCCCGCCTCTGGGAAACTCAATGTTTGGACATCCCAGTGTTACCAGTAACTGTATTGGACGACAGTGAAAATAGGATTTTAGTCTTACCTGTTAAATCCTTTTCACTTAGTCCATACAGGTTACTGGTCTCCCACCCTGTCAAGAGACCATGCTTGGCTCTCCTGTGGCATTCTGTGGGAGTCCTTTGGGGCATGCTCACAGGGGCCTTCTTCTCTTCTATCTCTGGTCAGTGTTAGTGTCTCCAAATAATTCTGGCTTGTGCTGACTGAGGAGCAGCCTTGGAGGGAGGGGAGGCTCCACCCCCTGCATACATTTAGAGAAATGTTCCTGTCTACTTAAAGGGACGGATCGCCTCCCAGTGTTACCAGTAACCTGTATGGACTAAGTGAAAAGGATTTAACAGGTAAGACTAAAATCCTATTTTTTCTCTGTCTAATGTGGGACACAGGAAGTATGGAGAGATACCAAATCTATCCACTAAGTATCCCACAGGACCAACTGGTACAACACGAATCTCAGGAGTCAAGACACCTAACCTACACACCAAACAAATGAGCAAGAACAGAACCCAACAGGGTTTAGAATTATATAGAGGAAAAAATGGTTAGAAAAATCCTTGTACAGGAACCACAGCCAGAACTGGCCTTAGCCGAGGCCAGGACATTTACCAGTTATTGTTTGGGAAAGGTGTGTAAAGACAACCACAATGTCACCATACACAGCTGCTCAGCAGTGGCCGTGCAGTGACTTGAAAAGTAATGGGTTTCTTCCTGAAGACATACACCTAATGGATGGTCATCTTGATCCAGGAAGAATGGTAAGCCTATACGCAGCTTAGCCACATGCAGGCCTTCATGGATAACAAAAATAGGTTTGCAAAAAGCCTGCATGCGGTGAACATGGTTTTTCAAGCAATATACCACATCCAACACATGAAAATCCTGTCTATTGTAATGAGCTGGGCAGAAGGAAGCAAGGACAATTTCATGGTTGATGTGAAAGTCTGAAACAACCTTGGGCAAAAACAAAAAAAAAAATTTGGGAGATATGAAAACCTGCCTGTCTTAGTGGAAAAAAAATCAGGGTGACAAGACAAAGCCTGAAGTTCAGCTACCTAACAGACAGACGCAATGGCCAAAAGAAAAGTTATCTTGAGAGTCAGAAGATGCAGAGATGCAGCTAAAGGAGAGGCTTCTGGAGCACTCTAAAAACCAGATTTCAGTCTCACAGGGAAGTGGGATCCTGAAAGGAGAAAAGTAAGAGTGGGACAACCCCCCCCCCCCACACACACACACACACACACAGTCTTAACATTAGGAAGCAAAGCTATGTGTATTTGGAAGAGAACAGAGAGCTGAGATCTGTACCTTGATGGAACTAAGGATGACACCTTTGCAATTGCCATCTTGAAGAAAAGTCCAAGCCATCAGAAAAGTCTGGTATGAATGAAAACCACAAACAACACACCACTAATAGACTAGTGTTCAAATCGTATGATGGACCTTGGACAAAGCTGGTTTTCTAGCTTGGAGCATGGTAGAAATGAAAACCCCCTTTTCTTCAAGGTGCTTGCTTCAAGAACCAGCATGGAGTGACATACCAGGCCTCAAGGGGAGGCGTAACAGTTCCACAGTGGATAACTTGAGAAGATATGTGAACTGGGCTCTAGGGGTGCCAGGAGGGAGCCATAAGGATGAATTTCGCTCCTTCTGTCTTTACCTTTCTCGAAACCCTGGTGATCAGAGAGATTAGAGGAAGCACATATGCTAGACGAAAATTCCAGCGTACGGACATTGCATCCATGAGGAACTAAAGAGGATCCCTTGATCTGGCACAGAAAAGAGCATTTTTTTCGGTTCACTTGGGAGGCACTGAGATCCACTGATGATAGCCCCCAGTGGCAGACAATCAAGCAGAAAACTCTTGAGTTCCCAATTTCTGGACCCATTTGTCGGAAATGTAGAAAGTCTGCAACCATATTTTCTATGTCTGCAATGTGAACCACAGAGATCACCAGAATGTGAAACTTCACCTACTGGAGGAGCGCCAAGGCTCAGTCCAAGCTGAAATCCTTCTGGTTCCATCATGGCAGTTAATATAGGCCACAGCGGTCTTCTTGTCTGACTGGCTCCTCACTTGTGATCTGGATGGAGGGTGAGACCAGTGATGTAGCACTAAGGGATTGCCCTCAACTGCAGAATATTGATTGGAAGAAAGCCCTCCTTTCAGCTATCAAGGCACCCAGGGTAACCCACCAGCCAGTCATGCTGCTGTCTGTGGCGATAACCACCCACTCATGAATAACAAATGGATATCTCAGCGTCAGATGGGAGCACTGTAGCCACCGGGGAAGTTCTTACTTCATCTGTGAAGACAGAGATATGAGAGGAGACAAGTGAGAATGATGTGTGGACCATTTCCTAAAAATGTCCAACTGCAATTTCCTTGTGTGAAACTGAGTGAAAGGAACGGCTTCTAAGGCCGAAACTAGATAGACTAGAACTCTTTTGAACACTGAAACTGTTGCAGATGGACAGGAAATTGCTTAAGACACCTGAAGGGACAAAATCCAGATAGCTCTTGTCCTCTGTAAGAAATACCCTCCCCTGGAGGGTATTGAATCTCATGCCTTAAGAAGCTGTTAAGGCGTCAGAGAGGATGTCTTGAGATTCTGTACCCAACCATGTCTCTCCGGTATGCTGACACAATCCTGAATATATGAGTGTGGGATCATCACCGAAGGAGCCTTTAGTAAACTGTTGTCTAGATAAGGAGTCAAGGAAGTTCTTGAGGGCAAATGTGAGCTGGCAGAGGGGTCATGACCCTTGTGAATATCCTTGGAGAAGATACCAGACCAAAAGGAAGGGTAATGAACTGGAAGTGCCCTGAAAGGCAAAGAGCAGAAAACACTCATGATCCAGAAGAATCAGAATGTATAGGTAAGCATCTTGAAGGTCTAGGGAAGTAAGGAATTCCCCTTATCACGTAGTTGAGATGACCACATAAGACTCTATTGTTAACCGTGGAGCTAGCATAAAAGAGGTTAGTCACTTTAAGTCCAGAATGGGATGGCAGCTGCATTCTTTTTTCAGAACGATAAAAACATTGGAGTATTCAGTGTCTATGAACAGACTCCCCCCAAACAGGGTCCCAAGGAACTCTGGACAAAAACAAATGATGAAGAGGAAAGGATTTGACTTGTATGCGATAACCTTCCGAAGTTGCCTGCAAAACCCATCACTGATATCTCATGCATCTCAAAGGGACTGGTCTGACCCCCAACAGGCATAGACTGACCAGGACGCCACTAGTTATGTGCAAGTGACTTTTTCAACCCGAGGTTTCTGAGCAATCTTCTTTTGTTTGACCAAGCCATTTTGGGCTTTGGGGCCCATAGTTGGAGTGGAGACCACAGTGCAAAGAGGACATAAGGTACCAGAGTACTTCCTAGGAAGTGCAGTCTGGCAAGAGGAGCAGAGGGTTAAAGTGACCTCAGAATCTTTAGCTTTAGATTTACCCATGTGGTAACACCATGAAAATAGCCAAATGCAGTAGGAAAGTAAAATAAAATTAAATTAAACTTTATTGAAACTTACCATTAACTTTTTTCTCTTTATTCCACGTGGAATGCAGGAACCATGGGGTTGGTATGCCTCCTCCTGGAGGTCGGGAACTTCAAAAGACAGGGTCCTTGGATTGGAGGCTCACTCTTCTTCCAGCTCAACCTTCTTCCTTCTCCAGATTCAGAAACAAAAAAGCAGGAAAGAAGAAAATGAATCTTATAGGACTAAGACACTAAGATGCCTCTGCCTGGGGAAGGAAATTCCCTTTTTGAGATCTGGTCTCAGCGGCAGATGAAATGGCTCCTGAATGGGCAGCCTGATAAGATGCAAACCAAGATTGCCTGGGCCAGAATGGGTTGGTTAGGATGATGTGCACTTTCTCCATTTTGATCTTCCTGATCACCCTGGGGAAGAGAGAAATCGGAGGAAACAAGACAGGTGGAAGTTTCATGGAATGGACATGGCATCCATTGCGAAGGCCCTAGTGTCCCTTGTCAAGTGGGCATTTTCCTGTTCTATGGAAAAAGTAAACTGCCGCTCCAACCTGCTAAAAAGACAAAACAGTACAAGACACTTCTAATAAACGGGCATACAAATTTTGGATTGTTTCGTGTATAGACACGCTTACTCATGACCAACTAAAGCTCAAAGTGCCAGAGTCAGTATATTTGAATCAAACTGCATCCAATCATAGTCAAGTATCTCAG